>JAQIWN010000907.1:0-25100 GCA_034699025.1 Entomobrya cf. arborea Gr-Col-00668
CTGTTTCAGCATGTAAAATTTGGGGTCATATGGTGGGGGGTCATGATTCACCTCCCTTATTTGAGGAATATTTCCTCGAAAGAAATAAAGCTGACCGAAACATACTAGCCCAGTTTTTTTAAAGAAAAAAAATCCTTCGTTCGGAGTATTCTCAAAATTATGTCATTTTTTTCTCAAATAAATTTTGTCATGTTCATTATTGCATTGCGTGCAGAAGCACTTAAACTCATTTTTTAAAGTCCTTAATTTCTTACGTGTAATTTGCAGTGCAGTCGCAGTCCTTTCTTTTTTATCGTTACATCTGGCAAATTTTTCATACTACATATTGATCAATATTTAGTAGGCCGTTAGAAAAACTATAAACTGAAAAGAAGCTCTAAGCGTATATCTAACGTATTAACACGTAAGGACGAAATAAATATAATGCAGATTACACAAACAAAACACAACAAAGTGTTTCGCTTTTATTGCAAGAAATTTTCAACTTGAGCTATATATATACGTAAAAACTAAGCTATGATATTTTTGTATACGTTTTAGGTTCTTGGCTTATGTTTTCATGTTTCGTTATAATGAAGTTCTTGCTTACCTACGTAATAAAATATATTGGATTGAAAAGGGCAATGCTTCCTGAAATGCCAAAATATTCGCAGAGCAGCTCCCAAAGTGAGCGTTAGCTTTTGCACTACGACTACTGACGAAACATAATATTGCATTGTATGTGCGTGCATACCTGAGCACAACAATGATTTTTTGCTTTGTTTTCCGAAGGAAATAAGTATTAAGATTATATAAAATTTATACTATATTTGTTTTTGGTTATTCGATTGGATTGAATTATATATTTATATAATATTTTGCCAAGTGTCACGTCAATATCAAACGATAATAATTGCCCTCAGTGCATAGTGCATGCCTACACAATCAAGCGGTTCCACTTCTAATACTGGTTCCAGTTCCAGCTTTCACCTTTTCTTCAGTAGGGCAAGACGAGAAAAGCCATATTACCTACGTTTCTGAGCAAGCTGGGCTATATGGTCAAGTGGGAACTATTAATAAAAAATAGCCAGTTCGTTGTCCTTTGTCATGATAGCTGGCATATTATAAGTTGGCTTGAGTGAAATACAGGAGGAGTAAATATCACGCTTTCTCCGTCGACTTTTTGGTTATAAAATAAAATACAAAACTAGCAGTTCATTCATTTTTTCTGTAACATTTTGAACATTTCTTAACGTTTGGATTAAAAATTAAACATGTCGCTTGTTTCAAAAAGATACTGTGATTTTAAAATTTCATTCTATTAAATTGACTTAACAAATTGGTTATAAGTTGACTAAGCTGTCTGTGATAGTGACAAGACAAGGCAAGCATCAAAAGATTTTGAAAGGGTTCTAGGTAAGAAAGCTAATTTATACCTCATCCCATCCCATAAACCTTCTGTTATACTTTCCGTTTTTAAAAAGGAAGTACATATTATTTTTTATGGACCTAAAAAGAGCATCTTTGATGGAACGTGTGTTTGCATTTGCGTGAAACTAAAAATATTTAGTCTGCATGGTAAACAGATATGTGTTCATGATTTCGAAATGAAACGATGTGTAGTAGGTGTCGAAAGTAAAAAGACAGTCAGCAGTACCATCATCACCATCATCAGCGACTAAAACTGATAATGCATACTAGTGACTAGGGAGACGGCGATGATGACGAATTGAGCGGTTGTGAGTGGGAAGTGGAAATTCAGTTCTGGTTAAAATTAAGATTGTCAGCTCACATAGTTCATACAGTAAAGCAAGTTCTGGATAAAAAATTCTTAGAATAATGCTCTATCCTATAATCCAAGTTTTTTGTGCTTCATCATCATTTTTTGTAGTTTTTTTTGTGTTTTTGCACTATATGTTATTTCATGAATAAATCTGTCCAACACATGCATGTATTTAACATATGTATGCATCCTTCTTACTTTGAATATATGTACATGTAAATTAGAAAAGGATTGATTTTGTGATTTGAGTAAATAATACTACAGTTTTTTGTGTTATACGTTTGAATATTTAATTTTAAGACACAGAAGAATTAATGTTAGGTGATCAGTCGCATTCCATTTCAGTGAATCGATCGAATATAAAAAATAATTTCTTTTTGATATAGTACGCATGCCGGTGTTTGGGTATTCTCATCATGGCATTGCATTACTTGTGACTTAATCGTCGCTTCCCACAAGAATATCGTCCTACATGCTTTACTACAAAGCACGTTTTAAAAAGTTATAATTGCCTACTTGCAAGCTAGCAAAGTTTACCCTTGCAAATTTAAAGGAAAATTGTTGTACAACAATCGTATTTTTGCATAATATTGGTAAACATTGCATTTTATGATGTTCACTCTCAAAATATATTTTTCACACTCTTAAGTTTTTTAAAAGTTATTCTTTAAGTTTTAAACCCCAGTTTTAGTATCCATCATGCCAACACTTGGTTAGAATGAAAATATATACATATATAAAGTATTATATTTATAACAAAAGTTTGTTTCTTTATCCATATAGTGAATAAATAATTAATTTTATCTTTTTAAATGCAATTCCATGCAACTTTGCAAGATGTTCTTTGAACATATTCTTTTTTGTGATTCTTATATAAATTGTTCATTGAATTGATGGACAACATTACGTATTTGCAGAGCATTTAGCTGACCGAGACCGTGACGGAGAAGCCATCGCAATGACGGAAGTTGGGCCTGGCGAGGAGAATGAGGTTAGCTTACCACATAACAAAAATGTTGACCTATTTTGTGGGTTTGGGGCTTATTCTTTGAACCTGAATTTGATATTTCATAAATTTCATAAGGAATTTCCCAATATCGAGTGCCAACAATAATTTCAGAAAATAGAGTATTCTGACCTGACTATAACTAAATTATTTAGGAATCACTAGGAATTTTAGTTATTACTTGTGAAATCGCTATTCTGTCTTCTTAATTTTCATTCACAATATTAGTATCGTTGATCATACTGATCATTCATTCATAGGTATCATCGTTAATGAATCATACCTAATTTAATTAAACACGTAACAGTAGCTTATATAAATATAAATTAAATATGAATCGTTGGGGCAAAATGAAACAAATATTGAAGACTTCAGATTCAGATATAACGTCAAGTGACTCAGTATGCTGACATTTTGTTTATATTTTTATTCTTGACTTACTTTTTGAAAAGGAACCTAATCTTTTGCAAAATTTCTAAAACAAAATAATTTTTAGCTATCTTTAGTTAAAATTAATGGAGGCTGTGCTGTCAGGAAACCTTACAAATTTTTCATTTTTGCAGGGCAAAGGACAGCGGCAGCAGTCAGCCATGAATATCAACAGATATGCAACAAAGAAGACAATAGCACAAGGTTCGTGAGTGAAGAACACATTTTCCTGCCAAAATGAATCTTCGTCACAGTTAAATTTAACCCAACTTCCTTTCTAAATTTCAGGTATGCTTGACATAGCCTTGCTCACAGCGAATGCATCTCAACTAAAGTATGTTCTCCAAGTAGGAAAGGAGAGACATCCCTTTTACACACTTATGGTCACACTCATCTCAATTTCTATTGCATTACAGGTATTTAATTTATTATAGAAATACTTCAACCCTTACAGTACACGCAAAGGCTTGGTTAATTTTTTATTTTTCGTAGAAAACCGAAATTGTACGTTATATTAGTTTCGGATGTAATTTTTTGTATTTTTCTACCCTGATTTTCAAGTGATTTTTTTATTCAATTAATCAGCATGTTTATCAATGCAACTTGTAACTGCAAAGAGTTGGGCTATCTATGTATGAATTTTCTGAATTTAGAACTTGCGGTAAGCTTGTGACATTTTTATGTTATGCTCAGGTATTTTCTGGAATCCTTTCACTCTCGCTGAACTTGTTAAGTGATTGCCGACTTCATCTCCCCGATTTTCTGGATTCTGCTAATTTTATAAACCATCTTCACGTTACAATATCATTCATTGTGGTTGTAGTGAACGTGATTATTTCTGCATTCGACCCAAACTTTGTCATATCGCCTTTAGAATAAAATAAGAAAAGAAGTTTGTCACAACAATTTTTAACCTCCCAATTGTAGCTTTTATGGAAAAGCTGAAGTTGATCTAAGTTTGAGGAATGAATGCTGCTATTTGAAGTTTGTGTACATTTTTATGTATGTTTCAATTGAATTTTATGGATATGGTATGTAGGTATTTATGATAATTAATTGAATGATTTGATTTAACAATTTCACATGCTCTTTGTAATTGAACGCGCCCAAATTCGTAATATAAAAACTCAGGATATTGCATTTTGTTGTTATAAAAAAACGAACTAGTCATATCAAAGGATAGGCTTGCCCAATATAATTTCAAGGTTTATTAAGAAATGCGCAAAAGCTTAAACTAACCCAAGCTCTTTTGTAGACACAATTTAAGAAAACAACGTACAATATTTTGTTTGTTACTCAATTTTCATTTCATCCATCATTGCTTTATATGAATGTTATATGTAGGTTACGGTTGGAATCTGCTTCATGTTCATCGGTTCGTTGAACATCAACAAGCCTAAATCACAAAGAATCGCAGACATCCTCAACAACCTTATAACCATTCAGGTCTTCATTATCACAGTTATTAACGTAGTAATCTCATCCTTCGGAATAGAGCACATAGTACTGGAAGAAGAAAAGTATTTACGAGATCAGCACACTAAGAGACTATCGCAAGGAATCGTAAGAAGGGAAACGCCGTCGATGGTGGAAATTGGCCAGCTTCAGCCTTTACTTCCGCTAAATAAAACAGCAAGTGGAAGAGTTAGATTTGATGAGCGAGATATTTAATTAGCAACCAACCCTGCGAATCCCTTTGCGATGTATTGAACTTTTACTATTAACTTTGTACCGAAAACGAACAGTGAATGCAAAATTATCATGCATTTATCATATTTTATCTACTCAAGTATTTATATTTACCTGTACTAGATTTAGCAATCGATAACTTAAGATTTAACCATACTAAAATTTAATTTTGTCATTTGTATAAACATTTTAAACATGTATTCCTTATTGTAGAAAAAAGTCATGAGCTAAATAAAGCGTAATATTCATTTTCATGCTAAATGCTGCAATGATGCAAACCATTTTCTAAACTCGAAAGTTTGAAAACTTCACCTAGATACTCATGCAAGAATTATTCAATAATTATTAGAAAACCAATTTTCGATGAAATTACGATGTTTTAATTTATTATATTTAACTGAGGCTAATAATGTAACTATTATATAAATACACAAAGCATATAATATTAAAATTTTACCACATGCTATGGGTCAAACAATGGGGAAATTCTCTACTTTTGTTGTTAAAGAATTGCATGACTTCATCCACCCTGAAGATGGGCTGGACGTACCTCCAAAGCCCGAAAGTGACGACCCACTTCCTATGCATTACATTTGGATTAAGTTCACACAAAGTAACGTCATATTTCAAGGTAAATCACCGTCTTGTCTTCACAATTATAGATGCATTATCCGAAGTTGTAAACCCCTTTATTCTGTATTCAGTTTAAGTTCCGTCTAAATTTATTGCTACTTTTGTCTGCAGCAACGATAATTTTGGCACTTTCATACGCTTTATATCGTTATTTCGTTCTCCCATTATTCCAAGACTACTTTCTAGCTGAACGGTGCCGGTTTAAATTGGAAAACTTAGAACCCTTGAAAGCTGGAGATAGTGTTGTTTATACAATTTCGGTATTCTAAAAATCATCATCAAGTCTTGTTATTAAATTCAATCGCCGCAGTGTTTATCAATAGAATTTATATTCTCTGAATGCTTTCTACAGGGATTTTTACCACCCAGAGCGCAAGAAATGGAAGACATTGACGAGTTTACATGCAATTTCTTTAATGCGTTGATAATAAAGCTGTCATACAATGAAGAACGGATTCCAGTTATGAAAGCGTATGCTGAGGATGACACTGGAAGGATAAAGGTCATATTTACAGTAGACAAAAGTGGAGCCTATAATATGGAATTGCGGTACAATGGCTTCCTTATACCCGGAAGTCCACACGAAATTATCATTCCTCCTGA
This sequence comes from Entomobrya cf. arborea Gr-Col-00668, assembly GCA_034699025.1. Lineage (NCBI taxonomy): Eukaryota > Metazoa > Arthropoda > Collembola > Entomobryomorpha > Entomobryidae > Entomobrya > Entomobrya cf. arborea Gr-Col-00668. The sequence goes on from JAQIWN010000907.1 coordinate 6,123, forward strand.
TTTTATGCATGCAGAAACTACGGAAGTACTGCTTCCAAGCTCGCCTGTTATTATGACCGATGGAATTCCTCAAATAATTGAGATTTTCCCTAAGGACCGTACAGGATATCCTTGCTGTGGCGAAGGCGTCCGTCTTGATAAGTTCGATTTCCATGCTTCTACGGTAAAAATCTAAAGATTTGAATGAGATCATGCTTCAAACCAAATTTCGATGCAGTATGTATTTCATTATTTCGATTAATCGTTAGGAAAAAGCATGCTGCAATGCTCATTTGTGTCGGAAAACTTGTGAACTTATTGGAGCATACTGGAAAGAAGGGCTCGATGCAAACTTTAGCTATAGTGGCAGTCCAGTTTCAGATTACAGAGTTGGTAATTCGGTCAAAGTTTTACTCAACTTGCGAACCAATCGATCCCCAAATTCCTACGGAGTATTTGAAGGGCAGATATGTTACGACTGTCATATTGTTAAATGTTTCCCTATCGTGTCACTTACTTGCGATGAATATGAGAAGCTGGAATCTATACTAATGGAGCCTAAGCCAACTGATGTAATTCAATTGAAAGGAGAAATTTTGAAGCCTGTTTGTGAACTTCCAGACGACGAGAAAGGTTGTTTTGACTGGTATATGCCCAGAAGGATCCCCACGGTCGCCGCAACCCGAAGACCGAAGGAGGTCCACCTCAACATTTCTATGAAATTCATTTGTGTCAAGGAAGTGGTTTGGACTGTTCTTCTTTCACGAACTGCTCTTTTCTCCATTCAGGGAAATACCAAGGTATTTCTTAATCACTCGAACTACTATTTCCCTCATCACTCGGCATCAAATTACCTTTCACTCTCATCGTTAGATTGAAGCAGTTCCAGAAACTGATGATAAGGAAAAATATATCGTAACGATATCCGACGAAACTGACAACGAAATCCGATTGCTAATGCATGCGAGCAGTACACGAATGCTTATGGCTTTATTTCTAAAGTTCAGGTCCAATAGTACGGGTAATTTGAAAGAGTTGATCAGTTTATTAAGTAATGCTGGAAATAAAAATGCATACGTTCAAATGTTTTCTATATTTAACAGGATCTGAGTTAACTTTCTTGGAGAAATCCAATAAATTCTTTGAATTCCTTGGTACTCATTGCAGGAGAGTTCTGTCTTTCCATAGAGGAAATAATTTTCAGTTGCTCAACATCAGTCGTCCTGATGCATTAAGAACGGTATTCAGAAATAGCTTATATTTGAAAACAAATTACCTTTGAATAGAGCAATTTTTAAACATGTTTTATGTTTCAGTCCTATGAAGAGACGAGAACTTTTGATAGTGCAATGTGGTATAATCCTTTCATCGTTTCTTTCCTGACTGAACCTTGTACGTTAGTGACTGTACATATTTTTAATTTGGCTTACAAATATGTATCATCAAAGTAATGGAAAATGCTAATTAATATAATACAGTATTAGAGGACGATGCAGCATGGCTTGAATGGGCTGAGCTTATTTTAGACACAGTCCTGGAAAATAATCCAAATGGAATGTTTCATAAGATAAGTGAACAGTCTGGGTTTGTTCATCCTAACCCCTCTCGTAACTACAGAAGATGGAGTATACAATACTACGAATTAGCTGGAAAGCTTGTTGGAAAGTATTTAGTTGAACGAGGACTCAATAATAGAACACTAAACTACAGACTGAAGGTTCGATTTTCAAGGTCCTTTCTCCTCCAACTTATAGGATCTACTCCCACTGCAAATGTATGTTTGAGCAGCAAAAACAATTAGCAATTTATTAACGGTGATTATTTGAGACTGTCATGTAAGTACGATTGTGCGATTTTAACTATAGAGTCTGGAAAGGGATATGCCGGAGTTATATGAGACGACCTTGAAAACCCTGACAAAAAGCAATTTTGATAATGGCGTCTTGACTTTTTGTGTTCCCCTTTACGATATTTACGGTCGACTTGAACAGGTACAACTGAAATAGAAATCCAACTATGAATTCGTTTTTAATTTGGAGGACTGGTTTAACATATTATAAATGAATTTATTATCAGATGATTCCCCTTATGGAAAATGGCGAGCAAATATTAGTCACAAATGACAATGCTGATTTGTATTTAAATGCGTTAGCTCGCCATCATCTTCAACAGAAAGTGAGTAGAGAAATTGCAGCTTTCAGAGCGGGCCTTTCGTTTGTTATCCCAGAGGATCTTTTTTTAAACTTTGATGAAAACGAGCTAGAGGTAAGGATTTGACTTTGTCAAGATGAAATCTAACTAAGATTTTGGATAATTAACTTTTTGTATATACAGCTTTTAATCTGTGGATGGTCAAAACTGGATGTGAGAGATGTCAAAACGTATCACATTGTTGTTGGAGAAAATTGGCATCCCGAATTTCCAAGAGTATTAAAATGGCTTTGGCAGGCTCTGGAAAATATGACGTCTGTAGACCATGCCCAGTTTTTACAATTTTCGACAGGAAGTTCTATTCTTCCCCTTGGTGGGTTTGCCCAGTTGAGTCCTCGACTAACACTTAGTATGACTTGTTTGTATGGCCAAGCCCCAGTAGCTGACCCATCTGCACATAGTATTTGCTTTAGCGATCATCCGGATTTTGAACAATTTAACATAGCGTTGTACACTGCAATGCGTAAAGCAGCTTGCTGTCAAGATAAGCCTAACATTTTGGAATGCATTCACCCAACAGAAGAAATTATAAATAACAATTCAGAAAATTTATTATTACTTTCAGAATGAAATCATGTTAAAACTAAAATAAAATTTTTTGATCCCAAGCAGTCATTCAGTTATAGTTATGCAGCCATTATTTCTAGATTTATGGGCAAATGATGATTGAAAAGAATTATTTTGATTTTATAAATATCCATAAATTATTTCCTTAGTTGAAATCTACACACAGGTATTTTGATTCATTTATTTCAATAAACGATTAAATAAATAACGAATGTTGTACAAAAAATATTTGGTTGTATACAAAATCTGAAAAACGTAAGTAACAGTAACAAATATAATGTTCAAATTTTCAGAGACACGAGGAGTTTTAACTAAATTAACAATTAACCAATAACATATTATAATTTTATTCCGAAGTAAGTTTGATTTGAAAGAGCCTTCAAAATAAGTGCACCACTTGAGGGCATACCCATTAGGGCAAAATTTATTCTTGGTAGACTGAACCAATTGAACCAGTATCATTAAATGTTTGTTCAATCAAACTAATGACCAATTCAAGGTTTTCAGAATTTGAATTTGATTCATTACATTGCTGACTAGCCAGAAAAATTGAAGGAACATAACTGTTGTGATTGTGGTCACTAACTCATCCCTACTTCTCTTGAGCATTCTTTGACACTTTATAGATTGCATAAAAATTTTCGAGATTTTGTGCTGTAGTTGATCGCAGTAGTCGGTCCACTGAATTACAAATATTTTTTCATGAACAATAATTGAACATGAACATACATTATGGACAATGTTTTTAGACATGAAATTTTCCAATCACACGGAATGAAAAATTAATTAAGTTGGAACGCTAAAAGATGATCACAAAGATTGTAATGATAATCATAATTTTAATATCTAATCTGTCTTTCTCAAATGACTTAAAATAATGAGCTGATTTAAGGTACTTGAGTCTTTCACTAATTTCAAATTATTATGGTTTTTTTTTAGTTTTTAGGCAGAAGAAATTTAAGACACTGCCAAAATACTTTGTAATACTCTATACGATTGTTTTTTTTTTCATACTACTTATATTTATCAAGATCCGATCTTAAAATTACAGTAAAGTACTAGTAGAAAGTACATGAAATTTTTTCAGAGTAATTTTTTGATTTTAAAAGTACTTTCATTAATCTCACTTTGTTCAAGATTATTGCTGAAAATGAATAAGCTAACTGTAGACTACGTACTGAGCTGCCTTGTCTCTTTCTGTAGAAACAGCTTTCTGTAATGTCATTTTTAACTTGTCATCTCCATTTCAGAGTTTACATCATCGCGAATCCAGTACACCCTTCACTAATCGCTAGCCTCAAACTCTTTTCGAATTCTTCATATCTACGATGGTCTGATAGACAGATCTCGTTGAAGCAAGTATGAGAAATTGGAAGATTACCCACAGTATCATAAATTGTGATTCTAAATGTCGGCTGTAATTCCTTGAAACCACCATGAGGCAACATTGAACTCCCAGTCACAAACTGAAGCAATCGTCCACGCTCGTCGTCAGTCAAATTAGTTACTGAAGTCCAGAACCAAGGGAGTAACTTTCGGTATTTGCTATTATCGTCAGTTTGTACATGATTCAGTTTGAGATCATTCACGTCAAATATGCTTTTTCCACACATCAAGATCTAGATAGAATAAAATGATTTTGGTATAGTCAAATTTCATACATTTGGCATTATTTCTTTCCTCAGAATTGAGCTATGTAAGTAAATGTGAATTTGATTTTCAACATTTTCAACCACGGCTTACTTCGAGTTCATTTTCATCAAAATTTGATAAAAGTCCATCAGGTACAATTTCACTCAAGCCCTTCAAAAATGACTCAGTTTCCCTTTTCACACGTGTGAGCAACCTATATTGGGCAAGTGCATTAAGATACTCCTCTTTGTTTTCATTTGTGACGATTACTTTACGTCCATTGGAAATCAGGTCCACCACCTATTCATTCACATATATATCATACTGAGTACTTTTCTTGAGAAAAATTTAACTATTAATTATAGAATGATATAACAATTTATTTTCTTTACTTTGATGAGTTGTCCGGATGTACTGTACTCCTCTTCGGAAAACGTTAATTCCATTTCAAGCACATCATTATCAAGTAGATATTTCACTTTACCCAAAAAGAATTCAGGGTCATCTTGTTCAAAGTACTACAAGGATTAAAATCAAATTATATTTTTATTTTGCCCAGACATATTGGTATTCAGACCTTTATATTTTTAGAATGTTGTACCTTGTATTGAGGAATAAACCCGATGATCTGTCCAAGAAATGATCTTGTAAATCTTGCATTCACCATTTGCTTATAAAACCCACCCATTGATGTTTCAAACAAACATTTCCCCACAACCCTACCAGCCAATTCATAGTGCTTCAGAGACCATTTAGTTTGATCTCGAAGATGGTTAGGATGCACTAATCTTGAGTTTCCAAGTGAAGTAAACATTCCTTCAGGGTTGTTCTCAAACATTTGAATGCAGAGCTGGTCTAACCACTCACGTCTCAATCCACCGTCATCTGAACCTTCTTCCCCAGCAAACTTGATCTTAAAATTTCGGCACCAATCTTTACCAGTGAAACCTTTTGTTTCGGCAAGAGTCTAAAATGGGATCAATTCCAAACAGTTTCATTAAGTCCAAAGTTCATTAATAACCCAAACTAAACGGGCATTTATGTTGAACACACCGAATTGACAAGGTTATTTCTCTGAATGAAAACACAATTTGCAGTTGCCCTGAAAGTGGTATCCTTCCCAGCCTTGAGCTCCTCGTAGAAAAACTTTTGCTTATTTGGAAATGACTCAGATCCCCCTGCATAAAAATACACAATATAATCAAAAGTGTGCAAAAATTTTATGTTAGTAACTTTTTGTGAGGTTAACAAAAAATACGAACCTAAACGTTGTTTCAGGAACAACGCAAACATGGCCATTGCTAATCGACAACTTGTAACATCCATGTCCAAAACCAAGGTTGGCTGTGTTCTATCAGAAATCGAAATTAATGTGGTGCCTTGTTCGGTCATACTGGATACAATCTTAAACTGTTTAGAAGATAACATATTTAGCCAAGCCACAAAACATGTATGTATTCTTTTCATAAAGGCATTTCGTTACTTTTGTGACTGGAAGGACGCGATAAGTTGCGACTCTGGATGGAATTAATCCGAAATAGTACTCTTTAACTGCGACAAGCTTTGCTGACACGTATACATACACTTGACGTGGCTTCCTCTGAATTTCTCCTCCGATTGAATGAAGCTTGGCCTGAATTTAATCAAGATAATTTATTTATGAGCATTACCACTAGCCCCTGTCCTTCGAAAATGTTAATAAAACATTGCATTATTATATTACCTCTTGGTATTTGGCTCCTGGATTCCCATTTAAAATTTCTCGAAGAGCAGAATGCTCATCAGGAGAAAGCACAATAATATCAAAGCTTCCATTTTGTATGATACAATCGTCATAAGTGATAATGCCATAGAGGACACCGGGCTGAAAAAGTTCCATTTCTAGCTGTACCTCAATATGCTCCTCCACATTTCCAGTTGATGTACAAAATCGTCTTTTGATTTCACGTGTAAAATTAAAAATTACTGTGTCCACTGTTTCACTTTCCGTGTCGTCTCCAGACCCATTCACAATTTTTAAACGAAATCTTTCCGGATTCACATCCCCAAAATTACACTCATTCCCAAACCGGTCATGAGGTCGAATGGACATGGTCATGATTTCTGCGGAAACTGCTAAAATAATGGGTGCTTCCCTGAGGCATGATGTTTTCTCCGGATCAATCGCTGCAGGATCAAATGGAGCAGGAAACGGGCTTCCACACAAATGCTCGTTGTCATAAAGAACATGAATTTGATAAAAACCGGCCTCTTGAACATGAAAACTGACAAGGAGTACATCACTCGTGGAATTCGTATCTTGAGGATTTCTAGGAAGAAATTCTGTTACTGGCTCGATTCGTACTGCAGGGCATAAGCTGGATTCTTTGAGTATTTCGATTTTTAAGTTGGCCAAATTGTAATCGCCTTGAAGAAAAACTGATTCCTGTAATGATGGTAAATCTGCAGGCTCATTTTGAACCACTTGTAGTCGTCGGTGGCGCCGCAATGGGAACTTTGTTGAAATCATATAAAAAATATCAATCAACAATTTTTTCATTTTTTTTTTTACATAAACATGATCATCTAGTTTTTCTTTCATTACCACAACACGAAAATTAACAGTCTGGCCAGCACGGAGTCCCGAGGGAAAGTCAAGTTCAACTTTAGGGATGATTTTCCCTTGGAAGAAGTTACGAAAAATATCCGAGGAGCCACCATTTTCGAGTGTACCTCTCCGTCGTACAAAACATAGCCCTCCGTTTTCCGAGCATTTACTTAACTTTTGATACAACTTATAACCCAAATAAGGAACAAGAACAGCAACCAAAAATACTCCACCGCTAACTAAAATCATAAAAAAATAAGTAAGCACACAAATAAAGCAACCAAGATTAAAAACAAAAGTTGTGAGAAAGCTACGAAGCTTCTCAAAGTAAAAGAAAGCAAGCAATTCAACGAAATCATAATGATCAAAAAATTGAAGAGAAAGCGAAGAAGTGGAAGGACGTATAGATGATGATGTTGGAGAAGATGTGGCGGACGAACCCATAATCTCGGTGGTCTCACTACTTGTTGACATTGCTCTTTTAAAAATCAATGCATTCCAATCAAATACGGACGTCAGTCAGGAGGGACGGATATGATGAACAAAGGGTTGTACAGCTAGCTGGAGTGTTAAACGTGCTCTGCTGACTCCCGATTTGTGAAAACAATTGATTTAGTAGGTTGTAAGGCTCATGGCATAATTAGATTTCCCCATCGTTATGCTGCAGTTAATTTATAAAAAAACACTATTTTAGTTTTGTGATTTGTGAAAGAAGCTCACAAGCGTTGAGCGTAGATTTAGAAAAATTTCGGTTATTTTATACTTTATTGCCTTTAGTTTAGACAAACGCATACGTATATTAATATTAAGTACATGAAATAGAGAATTAAATCATACTTACTCATACTGAGTAGATTGTTATTGTTGCGTTGACAACCTAGGATCTCTGGACAAAGCAACTAATAACGACGACAAGGTCGACAAGGGAATGCGTTCCTTTAGTATTTTACAGTTTGAAAAATTCGCTAGCTTTGGCACTTTCTTTATTTCAAAATTGGAGAAAATCAGAGTAATTTTGACTACCAACTGCTGAACGTCATAAATATTCGGGCGGTTTCTGAAAATTTGTTATGTTAATGTTATATGAACGAAATATGTAGGAAAATGTTCATTGTGTTATTTAAGGCGGTGTTTGGTTGACCCAAATACGTTGAAACAGAATTAGTATGATTGCAGATTTTGACGAATGTGTCAGGTTTATTGCAATGTGAACATTTACTAGGATACTAGGAAGATCAAGTATATGACTCATTGTCTTGAGTTGAGAGTTTATTTTTAATTTTCATTTTTCCACACACTTTAAGTCTTCGACTAATCCGATTTTTTTCAGCACGTATCAGCGAAATTGATAAAATGTAACGTGTCGAAGTTTTTAGCGTGCAAGTAATTGAAATCCACTTGACTGGATCTACAACGCACGATGTTATTTACATAGTAAAATGAAATTATTTTGAGTAAACGTGCTAACTATGAACTATAAAGTAAGTAAGTATCACAAAATCTCAGCCCCAACTGTTTTGAAGGGGTTTCTCTTCTCCATTCCCATGAATCCCTACTAGTTTCTACTGTAGCTATGTTAGTTTGCCGCAGCTGACGATATAATTCAATATAAGAAGGCGAAAATATCATTATCTTTGCTTGGGCATACATATATTTTTTTACACAATCTGACTCTGACACGGAGACCAAGAGAGATTGCCTATATGGAATTGAGTTTGGATGCAGAGATCAATTTAGCTGCATTGAAATAGAGATCCTGAAAAACAACAGTTTTTACGCTGCGCTTTGTATGACTGCTATGTAGTTATCAAACCACAAAAGTTCGATGTACCCATGCAGTCTCAAGTTTTTATTGTTCATGGGACTCATGATCATGATTAATTTTGATTATGTTCAGAAACACAACCATACTCAAATATTTACAAATTCTGACAAGCTTAATACGCATGATGATCTTTAAATTCAAACATTTTATCGTTTAGGCGTGTATCATAAATGTAATGAATTGTTCAACAATGGCTCAAAGTTTGTATTACATTTTGCAGATAAAAGTCTCATTCTCATCTCATGCGAATGAATGGATATTTTGCTTGTCTTTAGGGATTTCGGTAGGGGCATTGTGAGAATCTGCGTGGTCACTCTTACATTTCCTTGTAAGGGCGTCAAAGAGTGTTGAAGACGATTAACTTCGTCATGGTCACGATTTGCATTCAAGAACATTTTTTCAGGTTGAATCAATGGAAAAACAATTACTGTAGTTATCTTCTTGCTTCTAATTATAAGTAAATTTTCCTGTTAGGTTATCATGGCAAAAATGATTTGAAATAGAGTGTGAGTGTGTCATTGAACATTTTTGACACATTGAACAATAATTTTGTAAGACATGAAGTTCTGTACAAAACTAGAAGGAATTATTTTGATGAACATGTAGATTTTTTGAGAATAGTACCTTTAGATTCGTAATATCAGTCTGTTCCTCACATTTAATTGAGTGAATGAATTATTACGGGTTTAATGGATATTGGTTAATGTTTCTCTATTCTCTATTATTACCAGATTACAACTCTCTGGTTAATATTATAATATTGTGTATGCCAGTATTTACATGCATTGAGTGCATTAACACTCAATTCTGTGTATGTCAGTTGGTAACAATTTTTGGAAATCATATTAATTCATGGGTGCTACTTACTGTCAATTTGCCGATTAAAAGTTGGTGCTAATTTCTCTCTAACTTAACCATGAAATCTACCACGTGTATACATTCATATCCAGAATATAGACAATCCCATTTACTAAATTAATAAAAGGATTTATCCAATAATACTTAATTAAAATGAAAGACTAACTAGATGCACTTGCATATACATGTTATTGTTAACAGTGGCACAAGGAGTCCTTGTATGCTTCATAAATTGAGAATCTTAAGTCATGAGAATCTCAAACATCTAGCTTTAAATGAAAAAAATCTCCTTACACGCACAGGTAGTCAGACAAGTGAATGGTAAGAATAGTCATGTACCTGTTCATGTACTTATTCTTGGCTTGGTGGTTAACAATATACCTAAATAGTTATCATTCATGGTAATTCGTTATATAAATTTCTAGACTTCAATGTAAATGAGTCTGTTGCGTCACACATCCCCACAATTCTACTAACGTAATAAAAATTAACTCTCGTATGTCTCAGAAAAACATTCACTTAGCACATGAAAAAATATGTACAGTTTGATTTGATCAACCACGAAATTAATATAAAACACTCAAATTTTCCCAGTTTGATAGACAATTTAAAACAAAGATTAAGCGATACATGTTCTCATTAGATGTTAGAATCGTGAAATAATCGACCAGCCAAGGTGCAGTGGAACCCTTTTTGTCTTGTTTTAATAGTAAAATAAAAAACTGATTTATTTATCTTAATTTTTAAAAGAAATTTTAGCAATTTCTTAAGTTTGGTCATGTTTTGTGTTGTGATTAATGATCACTGATCATAGCATCTATGAAAAGATGGGTGAAACGCAAAGTAAACACAGCAATGGAGGTGGTGAGGATAATTCTTCCTCGGATGAAGAAGGAGACTGGATGCAAGCAGATAAGTATGCTTGCTGGGAAGCTGCTGGAGGCATGGATTACGAGGGCTACGTTCTTGGAATGAGTCACGTTGAAATGCCCTTACAGTCTGAAGAATATCAAGTAGCCACAGACAATGGTTTAACCCATGAAGCCTTAGTATTTGAGGTTGTTTGTACAAACGGGAAAAGAGTACAGTTTACAACAGAGCTGACATATGCTGGAGTGTTGAAAAGATGGGGCCATCACACGAAAATTATAAGAATTAAAAATTCTAAACTTTTGAACATGTCAATGAGTGAAGTACTGGAAAAAATTAAAACGCCAAAGAGGTATAATTTAGTGTTTTATAATTGCAAAACATACGCTGCTGAGAAGTTTAAGGAGTTTTAGTTTTTTGAGAGAAATAACTAGAAGTTATTCAAACAGAGACTAAGCCTCCAAACAAGTGTATAAATAATTTTTTGAGTGATTTTATACTGAAATTAAGTCATGTGTGATATTACACTGTAAGAAAAGTTATTATAAGTTTAGGCAGTATTTTAAATTTTGTGTATTAATAAAATTAATTGTAAGTTACTGTTCAAGTAAAAAAAACGATAAAAAAGTAACTGTAGTCCAACTACCGAATTCATTATTTTATTCGTCCTTTTTTGTTTGCTGGAAACTCAAAAAATTGTAATGTTTTTTGGAATAATAATTGACTACATGTCTATTCTACAGTAAATCAGTTTAATTTTTGTTCTGTTCAGAGCTTTAATGCAAAATAGAGTGGCTTCAACTTTCTACTTTTGTCATCATCATCCCCTTGTCACTCCATTTTTTTAATTCCTCCAATATTAAAAACACAACTTGTTGAGCGCGTAGGCATTGTGTTGAATAAGGAGAAAGATTTTTTTACCACACTCTTCCATACAGCTTTTATGTCTAAAGTTGTAAGTCTTAACTGGCTGACTGACGACGACTACGACAGAACTAGACTCACTGGCGAGGCGAGAAAAATCTCCTTCAACTTCCTCCCTCGTCCATCGTCATACTGCAGTTTTTTTCTTAATTTTCATGCAAAGATGATTTTGTTTTTCATGCAAGGTGAATGATGGGTGTTTTTTATGCAAAGATGGAATACAACAACACAACATTCATTTTACAACGCAATAAAGTTTTTGAGCGAAACAAGCTAAGATAAAGAAAAAATATTTATTCATATTTACTTTGAGAATTCTTAAGTAATCTTTCTGGTTCCAACTGATACATCATTTAAATTACAATTTCTTTGTAATTTGTAATTAGTCCATGGTCTGCAGATTTCCCATTCTGACGCGGTTTTACGTGAACGGAGTGTGATTTAGCTGAGGACTTAGTAAAACATGAACAGTACGTTTTATTTCCCCTTTGAGCATCATAGCAAATCATTGCCCTTGCACCATTTCCCCCAAATTCTTTAAGTTTGTCTGTTAGTGGGGTCCCTTTTATTGATTTATTTTGCTTCTTTGTCTTCTTTTTGAGATTTACGCAAACAGACGTTCGACAAGCCAGTGTTTCACGTTTGGTCCGAGGGCGTCGACAGTGCTTCTCTGGTTTACTATTTATTGGACACAGACAATATCCAGTTGTACGATGACATGCCCAAAATAATGGTTTTCTAAATGTCACCCCACAAACATTATCACAGGCTTCGCGTGACATCTGACATGGTTGTACCCAATCTTCTTGCCTTGCTTCACCAAAACTCTGAAAGAAGAAATATTTTATGCTTGATAAAAATTCAGCTAATTTTTAAAGTTTACATTGAAAGCTTACTATGAAAAGAATTGTACACAATATTATTGTTAATCCGTGAACCACAATAAAAGTGCTGACGAACTTGTATCTTGTAGCGGAGCAATTAGATTTTCTAAAATACCAAATTCGGATCATGATTTAAAACAAACAAATTTTTAAAATATCGCAAATTGTCGATTTATATCTGTTTGTTTTCTCACTAATTCATGAGGAAATGAACCACCTAGTTTAGCTTAAGGTGGCTTGAGGTGATGAAAAGAACTTGATTCAATATTTAAAATCCAAGGTTTACTTAAAAAATAATTTAAGCAAAAAGTTTGCATTTCTTCATTGTCTTTGAATTTATAACATTGAATTCATTTTTGTATTTTGATTTGAAGGTGAGTCGTCAGATGAAATTGACAATTTTAACTTTCTGCTTATCGAATGGAAAACAATTTTTAAAATGCTAAAATGGTTACACATCGGTTCATATTTTAGACCCATTTTTACAGGTTTTACAATAATTTATAAAATATACATCGCAATTAAATTTGAAAATGTGTCTTTAAAAAACTCCATTGAAAAAGAATCTCTTTAATTTTCACATTTTTTCATAGTATTTTTCCCCTTTTCCGTCCATACTATACTATCTTGTTCTCTAAGAAAAAGTTAAGAAACATCTTTTGTTTGTTTGTTTGACGTTGGTATTTAGTATTATGAAAAGTTGTGTCAGCTTGGGCTGTTTTAAAGTATTTTTCAGGAAAAAAATCATTTTAATTACTGTGTTGATTTGTAAACTGGCAGGCAATCCATCATACTTCGTGCATATGCAGAAACTTGTGATTGCGATTGCGACTACATTCATTCATAATCATAATATTTAAAAGGCAACATGCAACATTGAATTTTAATTGCTTGATTTTTTTTGTGTTGTGCTGATTCGATCAATTTGATGGGCTTGCGTGATGTAGTTTAAACTTGCGTTTGCACAGCCCAATCTATTTTTCTGCATGTAAGTAGTACAAAGTATGTATGTTTGTGGTTGTTTTGGTGGATTTTTATCAATTTACTTTACACTGCGCTGGTGGCTGGTGCATGTACAATGTACAGTAAGAAAATACTATGAGATTGGTCTCCAAAACAAAACTCTTTATAACTTCTATATAGATGCTGAAGAATAGCGTAACGTACTATATATTGGGCCAGTCAGGTGTAAGGTGTTTGTTTACGTAATCTGATGTGACGGGACAGCGACGGATGTTTACTCCATTTCCATTACTCTCCGATGATTATAAACTACTAAATGTCCGTGCTCACATAATGAATAGTATTATTGATTTTGATAACCATTGACTTCTAACGATACCTGCGTACTTGTACTAACACTAACTGTGACTGTCACCTGAACTATTTTTCTGCTCACGACAAAAAAAAATCTGAGTAGTATTCGATGTTATAAGTCTGTTCACATGCAGAAAATGTGCAATTGCTTTTGATTATTCCAAGTAATTTTTTATAAGGGGCAGTCATTCTGTAGCTGTGTGATAGTTTGTGATATTATGTGCATTTGTGCACAGGCTAATGAAATGATTTAGAGGTGAAGTTGCCATGGAACTTTCCTTTTCATGACATTCCATTAAAGAAAAAACATTCCTTTGTAACTCGTTATGTGAAGATTTCATTCCAAGTACCTACAGACGCGACCTAAAATTTATTAACGACAAGAGAAAGTTGCCAATTCGCTTTTTGACTTTGACTTGAAGAGAACGAGGTTGATGAAAGTTACACAATTTTTTCTAGACTGAGCGTCATCGAAATAATAACTATTTTAGCTGTGAAGTAAATAGGACAAGTGTTATAATATTAAGTGTTGAGTGAGACTGGAAATGGAAGTGAAAAATTGGACTGTATTTGGTCTATTGGATCCGGATTTTATTTCCAACATTAAAATTGCATGCGTTTTCGGTAAGTTTATGTGTATATTTCTTTTCATGTTTCTTTTTTTGTATGGACGGAAGTCGGACGGATGTAATTTTATTTATGTGACTTAATTTTACAGGGAACCTTGGACATGAAGCTATTATTGTTTCAAAAAATGACGATGTGTTCAGCTTGGGCTCAAACAGTGCTGGGTGTCTAGGGGTGGAGAGTCTTAGCTCGAGTTTAACTCCAATGAAAGTTGAAGCCCTGTGTCAAAAGGGTATCAAAGGTAATGAGAATTTTCTGTGGCCCTTCACAAATCACTGTAACAAACATGCTTTGTTTAACTGTAACTCATACTAATAAAATTAAAAAAATCATTTTTCAGGATTTAGCTATGGGGCGGGACCACACGTTATAGCTTATACAAATGATGGAACAGTTTATGGTAATGGAATATATTTCAGAAGATATATTTTACAATCATGTAAACCCAAAACTAATCAAATACTTATATTTTAAAACTTGCAGCTTGGGGCCATAATGGCTTTTGTCAGGTACGGTTACTACTTTTACAACTCATACTCAAGTCACACCATTACTAACAATGTAGCTTGTCAATCGTACACTTCAATGCATAAAATTTATATTCATAAAAGCTTGTCTTATCTTTAAGTTGTAGTAACTATTAACTATAGCCACTAGTGTCACATTTAAAAAAAAAATATTGTAACGAGTTTTAAGGTTACTAATTTGTTGACATAATTATCGTGTAGCTTGGACTGGGTACTAGTTGTCAAACTCATGTTCCTGCTCTTGTATGTGGTGGGTTAACTGGAAAGAAAGTGATTGAAGTCGCATGTGGAAGTCATCACACACTTGCTTTAACTAGCGATGGAGAGGTATTAAAATATAATTTTTCACTGTGGACAAGTTTAGGATTTGGATGATATGCACTTTCTATATTCACATGCTATTTCCATTTCAGGTTTATGCGTTCGGTCAAAATAATTCTGGTCAAGTTGGCTGCGGAAGTACAGCAAATCAACCAACACCCAGACGGGTATCTGCAGTGATTGGCAGTACGAAAATTGTTTCCATAGCTTGTGGTCAAACCTCTTCATTCGCAGTTTCAGACAACGGTGAAGTTTATGCGTGGGGTTATAACGGGAATGGTCAATTAGGAATAGGGAATACTGTAAATCAGTATAATCCGACGAAAATTATGCTTTTTGGAGTGTTCATTACCAAAGTAGCTTGCGGCACAGCTCATACATTGGCCCTCTCGGATGAAGGAGGTCTTTATTCTTGGGGCGCAAACTCATATGGTCAACTGGGTACAGGTCACAAGTCCAATCTTACATCCCCAACTAGAGTTGCTGCAGATTTGGGACGTGTAGTTGACATTGCTGCGGTCCACTACGGACACATATCTGCAGCTGAAACCCATACGAAGATTTACATGTGGGGACAATGCCGAGGTAAAGATTTGTTTTGTTACTTTTTGTGGGATGCTTTAATGAAGCAGTATTTTTAATGTGAAATTTATTCAACTTTAGGCCAGGCTGTAGTTTCTCCAGTGGAGACCCTTTTCAAAAGTATGCATGATGTTTTTGCATGTTATTCAACTCCCGCAGTCACACATAAACCTATTGAAGCCAAGCAATACGATGATTTCAGTATAGTTGACGCCCTGAAGTTAGCTTTTGATGATCCGGTAACTAAATCTTTCCATTCAAATGCGTAGCTCTAAACAGTAATGTAATTTAAAATTGACATTTTTGATTTTTTCTCTAACAGAAAACATGTGACATCCAATTTGTTGTAGAAAGCAAGACTGTCCACGCTCATAAAGCAATTCTTCGAATTCGTTCTGATCATTTCCGGTGCATGTTTACTGGCAAATGGGAGGAAAATCAAGGGGAGTAAGTATTTTCATATTTTACGTATGACTTTTACAATGTCTCTTCACAAGTTGTCTGATTCAGTGTAATTTAGTAGATCTGGTATTCATTTCAGCGTGATCAATGTAGATCCTGACGTACGATATGTTGTATTCCGAGCATTTCTACAATACCTTTACACAGACTCAATTGATTTATGCCCTGAGGATGCAGTTGGTAAGCAACTTTACACTAAAATCTAGTAATTTTTTGTAAGGCAGATAATTTTACAATGCTAAACTTAATTACAGATCTACTTAAGTTAGCAAATTACTACTGTGAGACGAGGCTAAGAAACGAATGTGAAACACTTATAAAACAATCAATTACCATAGAAAACGCTGCCAGACTGTACGCATCTGCGATTAATTACAACGCAAAAGTAATTTATTATTTAAAAAAAATGTTATCTACATAAACGTAAAAACTTAATATCATCCAATAACATAACGAAAGGTTTTACTAAATTAACAGGAACTGGAGGAGTTTAGTTTCCAGTACATGCTCCATCATCTTACAGCAGTTGTGCAATCTGCAAGCTTTCAAGATCTTGACGGAGATACCATTCGAAACCTGATGATTCAGCTTGCGAAAAATGGTGCCTTCAAGTATTGATTTCATTTAGTTATAACTTTTGTGATTATTTATCATTCCAAAGAAAGAATAGCTCCACAATACGAAATTGTAAAACATGATAATCATTTAACACATTTCACTTCAGTACAAGTTATTAGTAAAACAATGACTGATTTTCGTTCGATAAATTTAAGTTTCCTTTTGTACATCTTTTCTTATGTTACATTTTTAATTGTAAAACTCCGAACAACAGTTTGTAAATATTAAATATAAACCATACCGATGACAGCATAATAATAATTCTAGTACAAGATTCAAGATTGAAAATAAAACCGATGAATACAATTTTTGTGAAGAATGTATCTTCATAACTTTAAATTATTAAAACGAATGAATACGCTCCATATCTGATCCAAACATACGCTGACGAAGGCTAAATAGTCTTTTGACCCACTGCTCTTCTCGTTCCCGCTGGTTAATTATAAGCTACAAAAATATAACATAAAGCAAAGTTATTAAGAGAAATGCAAGTAAAACTTATGTCACAGAATGGCATTGGTAAAGTCACATGATTCTGACTGATCGTGTACTTACGTTTGGATGACATAAAACTTCATTTTTAAGGCTTGCAAGATTTATTGGTTTTAAGTCTAGCGAAGGCATTGGAATGTCTTCCAGTCTCGTCGATTTGGTAGACTTGAAGGATTTTGGTGCAAAGCCTTCACTCTCAATATCGTCGATAGCTTGTTGTCGCGTAATTTGAGTAGTTACGTCTAGTTTTTCTATAATTTAGACAAAAGAGAGCGATGAATGATAAGATCATATATTGTATATTGTTTTCCAACAAACAGGTTAAAAGCATTTTAGTTTCTAAATGTAAGCGAACGCACCTTCAATTCGTGCCAACAAAGCGGATGTGGATAGTTTAGAAGTCGCTGGCACTACATCTTTAGAACCCTTTGCATTTGATGCTTTTGAGTTACTAGAAGACGATGACGACGACGATGATGAAGAGTTTGTAGACGAGGAAGACGATGACCTCGACCTGCTTCGTCTTCGCTTTCTATCTCTTTTGGAACGATTATCACGATCTCTGTCATCCCTACGTCTATCCCGATCTCGGCTCCTACTCCTTGAACGACTTCTGCTCCTTCTCTTGGAGGAACTTGAGTAATGTTTGGAACTTCTACTATCCGAGTGCGATTTGCCACCAACGTTTCTAAATCCAAATTCATAGATAATTTAATGCAAATGGTATATAATAAATCATATTATGCTAAATCTTGTTATAATCGCACTTTTAAACTGACTTTAAATTGTGATATATATATTCTACCTGGATCTACTGGAAGATGTCTTTCTTTTTGAATGGGAGCTGCTTCTGTATGAACTTGATTCCGAGCTGGAGGATCTCCTGTACTGTTTCCTTCTACTGTGCTTTGATGAATCTGGTGATTTATCTCTGTGACGTATTTTCGAACTGCTTCTTGAACCACTGTGTCGTCTACTTGAACGTTTAGAATATTCTGAATCTGAAGAATTAGATCGTCTTCCCATTTTGAAGTGCAATTAAAGTGTATACAGACAGAATTCAGATAACTTACAACAACACCATACCAGAAATTTGCAAGAATAAATTAAGCTTAAAAATGTTTCCTTTTTTGGAATAAATGTCAATTAAAAAAACGAAGCCTGTTAAGTCTCTTCAGATCAACAGATGACAAAGTGTGAGATTATGCAAAAACGAACATTGTATAAGCATTGTACAGATGATTAGATGGTAGCTCCCGCTGTTTTATATTGTACACATAGACTTTATGGCACAGACATTACAATGGAATGCACAAAATACAGACTACATTCAACATTACATGTAAACAGTGAAGCTTCACTTTGTTCATGATTTTCAGTTTTGGAAATTGGATTAGATTAGATTTGGTGTTTGCGTTTGGAGTTTGGTGACAAAGAACAACAATCATCGAATCATGGTGCATTGTTTTTCAGTGTTTTGTAGGGCCACCTACACTACACTTGAAAATATTTGCATGCCAAGTGCCTCATTAATCAATTTGTACAATGGTTTCGTTATAATAAAGAAAAATAAGAACTAAAAACCTGCTAAAAACAGGATAAGCTCTCCCTGTCGTTCATCATTAGGTTGAAGTATTAAACTACTCATTAAACGTTTGTCTAATATTTGACATCATAACTTTGTAATGGTACTAA
>JAQIWN010000908.1:0-25076 GCA_034699025.1 Entomobrya cf. arborea Gr-Col-00668
TTTTACATTTTTGTTTTTACGAATGTCTAAATTCGTGATCAAAAGTTCGAAAAATGTGATTTAACATGGACAGTATATGAGAAATATTGGGTTTGGTCCTCGCATTGAGAAGCTTAAAATAGCATTGAAATTCTCCGTTAGTTATCTGCAATATGCTGTCTTACTTCGTTCGTGTCACATTTTCTTTCGAAGCGCTCTGCGCTGGGCTTTTTTCCACTTAAACAAGCCTATTAAAAGGAGTAAAATTTCGTGTATAAATGGTTGCCAAAACTGTTCAGCTTCATCATTATCACTGACTGTAACAGGGTTTGTCTTACACTGTCACATTTCTTAACGCTCTCAGGTTAGCTGTTTTAATGAGTAGTGCGGGGTTACTCCTACCTTTGTAGCGTTAAGTTGCTTCTGACGTCCTGCGCTACTCATAATCTTGAAAATACACACATGTGAAGCTTCATTAGCTCAAAATAAAGAAATGAACAAAGTCAACCCACAAACTGAAAAATTAAAGGCAAGACCTATCAACTGACTTATTTTTTATAAATTTTGAAACTGAAGAAGAAGTAGAAATCAGGATAGTTAGTAAGGAAATGCCTTTTGGCAAAATGAACACATATGTTAGTTTTTTGGTCGAAAGTTTTTGAGGAATTTGTACATTTTCTTGCAAGATGTAAAGTAGGAATTGTACAGATGCACCATTATTCGAAAGAGAAAAAAATCAGCATATAGATACAATACACATATTTGTGGTGATAACAATGATAAAAATCTAACTCCAAACACGGAGGTACATGATAGCATATATATTTACTGTCATTAAGTCTTCCAGAACTGTATGCTTCAAAAATATGCTTCAGAGAGCACGCACTCTTCTTGCATTTAACGTCAGATAAACTGACATATGGACGACGTCAACAAAACAAGACAACAAATTCTCTCTCGCCTTTTTTCACTACCTTGTTGACGTTGTGTCTGTCTCCCTATTGCATTAATTTGAGCTTTTGCTTCATACATTTTACGCTTTTACTTTCGATGATGTGTTGAAGAGACTTGTAATTTGAGGTTTTCACCAAACATTTCTCCCAAATTTTAACAAGAAAAAGGTTGAAAGGATACAAAAAGTCAATGCATGACAGTTTACGTTTGCAGTAAGTGGCGAATGTAGATTAATCAATTCAACTGAGCTATATAGAAACACATTTTTTATTTTGAACTGCTGAAATAAATTTACGTTCTCGAGGCCGTCTCGAAGAACTGGAAGAAAATGGAGTACTGCACATGCAGTTGTCTCAAGTTGGCCAGCTAACCATTGTTTTAGTTTTAATCTTGGTATACTTTTTTTAGTCCAACCTGTGATGTAGTAGCCTATTAAATGCGTCTATCATGGGAAGAAAAGAAAGATGGATAGTGTTTCATTTTCTTTTAATCTTCTCTATCTCTCACAAAAATGGCTCCAGGATAAATACAGTTTTAAGGTATACCGCCTGGAGTGTAAGATTTTCAGTGATAATGCTTGATTGAATAATAAAGCCTTTCTTCTTGATAATTATATACTTTTTAAAAACCTCACGATCGTGTTGATCGAGCAATAGAACGATAATTATTAAATGAACAGTTATACATGGCGAAAGCACATATATGTAGGTATAAAATATATGGCTTATTATATTACTACAGTTTAAAGAGTATACTTTTTTATACTTACACTATTCAGAATGTTCTGTATTGACAGTTGAATGTCTTCATAATGATCGCATGTTGTTTTGGTAGTTGCCTGATTAAATCGTATCAAAAATGGAGATAAAGCTACCGTTGGTTTGATATCACTTATGAATACGGAAAGAGAGGAGAGATACGATGTATTGTGGTAAGCCCACAACGTGATGATTGGTACAGTGGGATTGAATTACAGCCACACATCTTACAAAAGCTTTAAATTGTATAGAAGTAACAGTAAGTAATATATTTGTTATCAATTTTCGTGATGCGCTGGAGGCACACCACCACCGTCAACCTGTTAAAGTTATTTTTGTAGAGTAAGCAATCTTTTATTATAAAAGATATAAAACGTCCGATCCGATCCCTGTCATTACTAACATCACCTAATAATTTAAATTTAAGATCATCTAAATATTTTCCCCATTCATTTCGTGTGAGTTTTCGTTCTACACGGATATATTTTTATGTTTTATGTTGAAACAAAACATTCAAAATGCTACAAGGGTGTAGACAAAAGTTTAAAAAAGACTTTAATAAAAATGTTTGAATATAATTTTTATAAACTCACTGCTAAGCGTATTTCCTCTTGAACTGTTGTTTGAATTTTAAGAAAGTTTGAGCGTGATTAGCTGTACAGATAAACTGTTATTAAAATTTTCTCTCGAATTGATCGTAATGCATTTCCATATATGTAAAGAAAAAGAAAAGCAATGTTAGGAGGACGATGGTTTGCTGTAATTTCAATGAAAAATGTTCGAAAGCCACAACAATTTTTCTGAAATAGCAGTAAGCTTTTATGTAACTTTGAGCTTCAGAGAATTTGACACACAAAAAATAGTAAAGATTCCTTGATTAAGATGTGTTTAATTACCTTTTAAGGTAATTTTTTTAGTGGATACACCAAGTTTAATATTATAATTACTGTTTTGCTTATGGTTTTACTTTTTTCTTAAACGTGGTATTGTGGTGTCGTGCTTCTCGGTATGAAAATAAAAATAATCACACGATGAATCCTTGCATATCACTATTTTTATAAGGCATCTTTTGAATGTAAACCTTAATTTCTCGAATTACTCTCTTTTATTCGGAAAAAATAAAGTATCCCATGATAGAATCCATATTATTTTTCACCTTTTTGGGACCGCGATCGCACCACCGCCCCATTAATAACAAACAACCAACCTGCCAAGTGCGTTCAAACTAAATTGATGCAGACGTCATTTAAAGTTGATAAAAGAGCATCTCCCTTCATCCATCGCTTACTCCTCTCAATATTTACACTTGATGTCAAATTCGATCCGACTTTTGTTCTTGATGAGTAAATAAAAGGAACACAAAAAATGTTATCCTGTGTATTTTTTGTCAGAGAGTATATTTATTTACATTTTGGGTAGAATAATGAGCATGTTGTGTAACCATTTAAAACGTATCCTTTTTTGAGAAATCACTTGATTTTGTGTGCAGTTTTCAACACAATCTTGTGTTCTGTAGACCCCCTCATCTAATTTTAAGGATAGAATAAACGATGATGAAAGCTGATACTGCCTCAACTTGTTGCATCACCTTATTATCGGTTTTGTCTTCATCATCATCAATTTCACCTCTACCACAGTTGTATTCCACACTACTTTTGTAAAACAGGTATACATTTTATACTTAGAGCAGCGTCGTCGTCAGGACAGGGGATTTGATGGGAATGGAAACGTTGATTGTATTTGGTTTGGGTTGTATTCATTTTTGGAAAGGTATTAATCTATCAAGAAAAGAAAGTGGAGACGTAGAATGAGCTGGTCTGCCCGGCTGGACTATAATTTAAAATTGAATGAAACATCAAATCTACAACTCGTCACGATTCCCCTGTACTGTACGACTTATTCAATGGTTGAAATTAAAGCTATTTCGAAAAAAGAAAGGAAGTATTTAAAGACTTAAGCCCTGCTCAGTCTCCTTTTTTTTGTGTACTTGCTTGGTATGAAGCAATGAATACTTACATACATCCGTGTTTCTATTGTTAAAAAAATAAATAAATGCTGTAGTCATCCTACTTAGATTTTCATTATAACGATATTGTCCAGAAAACTGTTGTCTAAAAGTCCGGAGGAGTATTTATTCCAAGGTAGTAACATCATCAGCTCCTTATCCCTTTTTATGTAGCTTCTTTATTTATACGCTAAGGGAAGAGATAATGAAGACAAAGTTGTGTAACAAAAGCTATAGATGAAAAACATGAACAGAAGAAGGAACAATGGAAGATGAAATGATAGGTACACATACAGGATGATCAACGAAACAACAAAGAAGACAGGTTACGTGTTAAATATCACAGAGGAGAAAGGAGCAGATGATGTACCCTTCTTGATTGTAAAGGCAAAAATGAAAGGAAAAATTAAGCTTTTGAAGATGCAACGCAATACGGCACTTTGCAACACTTACTTGCTAGGTGAAAAATGTATTTTTCGTTTATTTGTTTGCCAAGGTCGAGTACATAATTTTGGTAAATCAAGATGATAAGAAGGAAATTAAATTATTGAGTACAAAATTAAGTCATAAAGGCATACTAAACCGACTGGATGACCAGTCTGGTAATAATTCGCATAAAACATGGTTTTTATATTCTTATGAGATAAAATTGTCTTTTTGTTTTTATTTGATCTTCCACTTCCTTATTAAAGAAGACTGAAATGTCTTTGCTGGAACCGGCAAATTGGTAAATCTAAAGGGAGGGCCATGAACATTGTTTAGTTGATACGCAGAAACATTTAGGATTACCAATGATATCTCAATAATACGTTTTATGTCTTTATCCTCGTTAAACGATAAGAATGATCCTTGCAATGGTTATAGTTTTGTGTTTAGTGAAGGAAACCGGATAACTGCACATTGTATTTACTCTGTAGCATTCATTATTCATCGTGGTACATAATCATGTCATTTAATCAATAAGAAGTATAAGTAAGAACATGTAAAGCATTGTTAACGACAGGTAAAATCTGCAGCTCAAAAAGTGTTTTGCTCATCGTCTTAAGTCAAAGAATCCTTAGAATTGTATAAGCATTCAGGGTACTCAAAGAATGTGACATGAAACGTAAGTAGTGTGTTGATACATGATGTAGTTCACAAAAGGATGATGAATTTCAAGAAAATCTAAGGAAATTATCCCTGTTACTTCACTTCAGCAACATGTTTCTTCAAAAATGATGGATACAAACTCCTTTTCTTTTGATTTGGAAACGTGTGAATGTATGGACCTCTCCGATTGAGATCGGATGATCAAGAAGAAGAAGTAATGCTCAACAAATATTTCCAATATATTGTGTATTCCTGTCTCCTCCTGTTGTTGTTAAAAGTTTGAACTGATAACAAGAAAACTAGAAGAAAAGCAATGAGCACAATAGAGTTTCAACAATACAATAACAATGGTCTAGATTGACGGAGAAACTTGGTCGATTGATGGTTTGGAAGTTTAGAATGAAGGAAAGAAGGAATACATCTACGTGGATGGATATTCCTATTATTACCATCCTTATTATTTATTTTCCCCATAAACAAGCATCATCATCAGTCCTACATTTTTGATTCTGTTTTCTTGGTTGAAAATTTAAACTAATACAGATACATACAAAAATGATTTCGTTGACTCGACTGGTATTGGTATGGCATGATAGGCACAATCGTGCTTGTCTTCGTGTGTGTGTGACCTTATCAACTTTTATAACTTTGAGGAAAACAAGAAAAATGTGCATCAGGAAAAAGGTTATTTATATTGCTTTGCAATATATTTGAGCGGCTTTTTTGTTACAAGAACACGGGACACTTTTTTTCCCTTGAAGCTGTGAATTTTACTGCTTCAGGGGCGATTCTAGGCATTTTTTGACGAAATAATATACCGTCAGCAGCACAAGACTCGTTCATTCACCATTCCATTTTTGTCCATGCATGGCTGCTTGGTTGACTGTTAAATATTGAGCTAATGATTACCTTTTTCAGGAAGAAGGTGAATATGTTCAATTTTGAACAATCCTGTAAAGGTTGCAATGCATTTATGACTGATGCATTGAATATTAGATGCATGTACGATTGTTGGCCGGATATGTCATGTACACTGTAATATATTTATGTGTATTGGTATACATTTTATGGTCTTATTATCACACTAGCAGCAGCTAAGGTACAGGTACAACCTTAACTTTACAATTTTTCAAAACAGCATGGTACTTGCGACTAGAAAGAAAGCTTCTTGTAGAAAACCATCCATCTAAAATATACAGGGAAGATGATGCTTCACAACTTCTTTTTTTTGTTACATTTTTTGTGCATGTAGCTAGAATGATGGTTTAGGATTTGATTTTTGAAAACTAAATTTGTGAGTTGAGTTAAAGCTGTAGCCTGCAAAGTTAAAAAAAAAAGAAAAGCATTTTCGTCTGGAGAGTGGGTGCCCTTACAGAGAATACAAGCATACCTTCACATTACTTTTGTACCAGTACCATATTTATATTTTGTGTTGTGTTAAAACGATATACCATTACCAGACCAGACCACGACTGGAATGGAACTGGTATGCCTCACCGTGTTGATTATTATGTATTATTATTGCTTTATTAGATTGTTGGGCTTCTCTCTACTTAATACCTTTGTACATTGTCCTCAGCTGGATACAGAAAATGACTTTATACAAGAAAATGAAAAATGAGTAGTGAGTGGAGAGAGTTAAGAGGTAGGAGGATAGATACAAGTGAAGGAGGTAAAGGTACCAGTTTTTTAAACTTGTCTAGCGCACAAGCACACCGCTTACTTCTCTCTAAAGCAAGTTCAACAGCTCACAGTAATAATGATATTAGAGTCATGCAACATGCCTGGGATGCAATAATAATAATAACAGGAGCACACCACACCACCATCATCATCATCATCCAGCTAATAACTTACTTTGCCCCTACATAAATACATGCCAGCTAACAACAACCTGGTTTTGAAGAATGAAGGTCTTTCTTGAGAAAAAAACCAGTATAGTTTTTCAACTGGAGAAGTTTTACTAGAAACTTGCCTTACTATTTTTTTGGCCGTCCGATTCCGTGCCTGTATTTATGAATGTGTAGGTATGCATATATTCATTCTACCTACAATACAATACAACCTGAGATATATGTATAATGGTTATATTATGAGTTAGACGAGTTTATGGAGAAGACATGCATGAACACAGGCATTAAGGAGAAACTACAATATATCTTGCATGAATATAATATATTATTAAGAGTCAAGAGTGCACAACAGTTCGTTTTCTTCGGTTCGGCCGCTGTAGGAGTTTTAAAGTTAAATAAGTTAACAAAAAAGAAGAAATAAGTATAAAAGACGAAGACAAGCTTAGAAAATAGGAGTATGCATTTTGATTGTATGCCTTTAGTTTTGATGGTGTCTTTACTGCATGCCTTTTTGACAGGCATATGGAATGGAAAAAGTGTTTAAAGGAGAGAGAAAAAAAGGAGAAGATGGAATAATAAAAGGGGGTAGTTATTTAGCTCGTCTCTTTTTCCACGGCTCTCACTCACTAATAATAATATATAAAGTTGTTCTGATGTAACGTGATGTTCTCCACACAGTCCACAAACAGACAGACACACGTTTATGAAAAAGCTCATCTATATTTTACATACACACAAGAAAATGTACATGTTTGTTTCCATCATGATGGGTATACATGGTACATGTGGTAGTAAAGTAAATGGTGGTGGTGGAGAAGGAATAAGAAGTAAAAAGAGAGAACCCGTCATTGCACTGCATAGTAGTAAACACATTATTGAGCGTATCGTCGTAAGAAGTACAAGAAGAACAAAAAGAAAGAGAAAAAGGAGAATAAGAAAAAGAGAAGCAAGGAATTTATAGCCCTCAAGCGAGGAGTGGTCAGGCAAGTTTAGTTGAGTTGTAAGCAAGACCTGTCATCTCAGATAGGAATTAGCGTTCACATTGCTTGGAAGGGTACGTCTCTATCGTCGTTCCTCTCTTATTTTCTTATATACATTGTTAATGCTCAAAAAATAATAATACATTTCTATTATATTGTTCTCTCTCTTGGATGGAAAAACGAAAAAGCTCTTTCGTACTCGTACTGCACTGCTTGAATCTAAAACTACAAAGCTTATAAGCTACGGCACCGTGTAAAGCTCACACTCAAAGTTTTGGTAGCTCTTCGAACGAAGCTCGCATGTGTGTTTTGGGTATTTGGAAGGAAGAGTGTGTGTGTGCCTAATAATAAACTGTTCATGTGTTCACATTGAAAAGAGAAAAATAAGAAGAGAGAAAAACGTTACGTGGTAGTACCATGATAATAATAAGTGGTAGAGGAACATTGACAAGAGTAAAGTAAAGCGTTGCGTTGCAGGGAAGGCAGAGCCAGCAGGACACAACAATAACAATAGCGCTGTGAACTGAATGTCCTTTTGGAATCTTTTTTTCC
This sequence comes from Entomobrya cf. arborea Gr-Col-00668, assembly GCA_034699025.1. Classification (NCBI taxonomy): domain Eukaryota; kingdom Metazoa; phylum Arthropoda; class Collembola; order Entomobryomorpha; family Entomobryidae; genus Entomobrya; species Entomobrya cf. arborea Gr-Col-00668. Next base: position 8,171 of record JAQIWN010000908.1, read on the forward strand.
CTTTTGGAAGAAAGGACGACAGACACCTTGCAGTTCTTGGTGGTGACGGTATCGTGATAGTGGTTGCTCTGCTCTCATACACGCGGAGAGAGAGACGTGATTAATAACTTGTGGCATATATTTTACATGCACACAACAAAACTGAATTGCTTTTTGAAGAGTGCACGCATTAGAAAAAAAGTAGTTGTTAAAGAGGATATTTTCGCGATTGCGAACAAAGAGCAAATTAAGACATTATCGTTGGAATTGAAACGTGAGTAACTGTAAAGTATATCGTGTCAAGAGGAAATTTTCTGGGGGTTGATTATTTATTGGGAAAATACACCCTCTTGTCTCTCACACCAGTGATAGGAGAACATATTTGCAAGTGAGTAGCCAGCCACACCAGGCCACGGCCACGCAAAGATCACTACCAGAAATATTTTTAAAGTAAAAATATTAAGAAAATTCTTAGCAAATTATTAGGCGTGTGTGCAGGGAATGATGATGACTTAATTAAAAATTTCCAGTTTTTATCCTTCCTTCCAAAAGCTTGCATTTGTGCATAAGAAAGAGTAGCAACTAGCATGAGGACAAGTTGGTTGCATGTTTATGTGAGTTTAATGTATAGTAGCTGATTTGATGATGATGATGGTGGTGTAAATGATCATGCTTTTGTGTAGTTGTGCTGTTGTGTATAACGTATTTGTGTGTTAGAAAATAAATAGCATTCCTTTGCGGATAAAAAAGCTGTTGTTTCGAAATAAAACGGAGAGAGAAAAATAAGTAGACTTGTTCAAAAGTCAGAGAGAGAGAGCCGAAGTGGCAACGAAGCAAGAGGACTAAGAGGTGGTTGCTTGATTACCATTATCAGCAAAACCAGCAGACATTTATATTGTTGTTTGTAACCAAAACGCTGGGAAGAAGACAATTATAATAATACATATGAGGAATTATTCGTAGAATGAAGAAAAAAAGTTGACGGATTGAGCCATTCAAGTGTAACGTAACGTCCAAAGTTTAAGAGTATACAAAGTTGTATCATCATTACTTCTGGTTTTTTTTACCTGGTCATTATACGACACATTGGTATTTTTTTACTTGTCCAGCAGCAGCAGATGTGATATGTGATAGAGAGACAGACCAAAGTTATAAGAGAAGGAAACAAGGAATCTTGTAAAAAAAAGAGAGAAAAAGTTGCAAAAGTTGTTTTCCCTGTCAAGAACTTTTGTAGATGTAAAGGAAACACGTGTGTCTTATGACTGTGGTATTGAGAATGCCGTATATAATGGTATAATTATGTGCATATGAAATACATGCATGTTTGAAAAGTTTTTAAAAAAAGCCGAGAAGCTATATGACAAAGTGAGATGTTATATGGAAACCGCAATCGTTCTCTTGGAAAGAACTTGACTGATTGGGTTTTGACAAGCCATTTACATTCACAACGAGCAAAAAAAAGTATTTTGTAATTTTTCTTTACCAAAATGGATACTTGTAAGTTTTTAGTGGTTAGGAACACTTTAACAATGATAATGTGGAGTGAAAGAAAACTTTCATGTAGTAATTTCACTATATGACAAACTCTAATAATGAATCCTTGTATTGTTTCTTAATTCATTTTGATTGGGTATGGGAACTTTGGTGGTTGGTACAAAGAGTATTTAGTTCACTGTACAATAAACGTTGAAGAACAGTTGAGTGTGCATAAATGAAAGAGTGAGAAGAGAAGGGGAACAGTTCGCGTAGCCTAAAAACACACCCTCGTGTGTGTAAATTTATTTGATATTGGATTAATAAATATGCCGGAAAAACCTATGACCACTACAGGTAGCAGTGGTGGAGCCGGTCTACCACCCGGGATCGGCTTTCCGCCGTTTTCACCATTCGGGGGCTTACCACCAATGGATCATCAGAGATCACATCACAATGTTTGGGAACAACATGCAGCTGCAGCTACTGCTGCTAGAATTCATGCGCTTCATCACGGGTAAGTATACTTTTCTTATTGTTTGCAATCGGATCGGATAAAAAAACCTATTCGTTTATGGTTCTAAATAACTTATTTATCATCCGTGGAAAATGCTATGCTTACATATACATTATCATCATGAAATTTGTGAACATCTCACCCTACAAATAATTTTAACTCCATAAAAAACTCATTTACAAAATAAAAAAAATATTAAGGGAAACGGTCAGTTGGCTATATTATGCTTATAGTATAGTCTTGGCTTTGACCATATCTGTTTTCTAGAATAGTGTGGATATAAGATGCGTTTATCCGGCACGCACACAGTAGCTACAGTGCTTAATTAAGGTGGTAAAACAACGAAAGTAATCTTGAAAACAATCAAGTATCATCATCCCATATAAAGTAGAGTATTTAAAGAACCATGTAATTATTTTCATCTAAGCAAAATGAAAAGCATACTTCGTAACAGCAAGAAAACTTTGGATCTTGTAGGTTATAAAATGGAATATTGGAGTTAGAACTTAGACATGTAAATTTCTGCTTTGGATGAGCGAGATAACAAACTAGCTCTCTTTTATGATATCCAACAACGTAACTTTTATTGCTTCAACTTCAAGCATAATCCAGTTCTGATTCTGATATACTAGCTTAACTTACAACTTTGAGTTACGATGTGTATCCAAATTGCATTGAGAACAGGATAACTTTAATTAGAAACGGCTTGCGATTCTAGAAAAAATTCACAGTAGATATGTGTATGACGCTGGATTACAAAAAACATGTATATTAATAATCTTAACAAACGATTTTGTCAGAAATTAGAATGTTTCTACACAAAACTGTAATAACCAAAATAATTCTCACAGCTTCCTTATCTAAATCATAATTTTTGTTGAAGTTAGAAATAAAAACACATTTATGTGATACAGCAACCACTCAAAGTTAGAAGATTATCACACTAATATCATGAAGACATGTTTAAGTATAGAGGGTAGATAATGATGAGACTGTTAGTATATTCTTAGTTACGCTAGATCCCCATTGAAATCCGAGTTTCTTGACGCGATTGATTTGATTATAATTTTGTTGAACATTTCTACGTGATAAAATATATAAAGCGGGCAGTGATATTTGAAAGGGCTAAAATGAAACAGCATTCCTCTAATTGAAATAAAAATCTTTGCTAATGATGAATCGGCTTATAATGAAGCTGTAATACCGACTTTTGTATATAAAAAATGGATATTTTCATTAAAATGTACACATATCAGATTTTATATTAAAATTCATTGTCCGTCCGGTCAGCTTAGTTAAGGGAGTAGTAATTTGTTCAAGTACAATTTATTATAATCAATGTGTGTATGCATTTATCCGCATAGATCAAACTATTTGCAACGATAGGCAGCAAGTAAATACAAGCACTTAAAAATTATTCCTTTATGCTCTTCATCTATTTTTCACAAAAGAGAAATATTCAGTTTTTGTCAGTAAAGTTTAGTTTAACATTTATATTCAAGCATGAAGCATATGCACTGAAAAATGAAATGAAAGTGTAAAACGAATACATTTTGATTATAATAATATACTCGCGTTATACCCTAAGATTAACAGGAGTTGAGAAGCTGTGTTAAAATAATGACACCTTAATCAAAAGAAAAGTGGATCCAGTTTGGTGTTAAGCTTTTGGAGTAGGTGAGTAGTAAAAGGTTCATTTCCGAAAGTATGATGTAATGAGGTGAACAGAACAAGAATAATTGTTCATGTGAGTTGAGGTGTGTATATAGTATTTTGTGAATGGCTATTTATGTTGATGACTGCTAGGGCTTAAGTAAGTGGCAAGTATTAAACGAATACCACATTATGCCACGTAAATGTAGTTATTACCTCTTTTCTATGTTTAGCTAGATGATGATGATGATGAGCTGTCGGTCGGTCGGTCGCTGTTCGGCTGACCATTGAACCGAGTTTAACATTAAGTAGGTATGCTTGCTTCATCTAAGCAAGATAATGAAGGAGAAGCAACAAAAGACAGGAGAAAAAACATGAATGTATTAAAAGGAAAAAAGGGACGGGACGGGAAATGCTTTGACGATAATAATTTAACAATCAAGGATACATGGATATAAGTATTGTTAAAGGATAGTTTAGAGATATTTAATATGGATTAAATTCAGTGGAAAGTGGTCAGTCAGTCGGTTGGTGCTGGCTGATGCTGATAATATAGTCATTCGAATGGTGTGCCTACCTGGTGTCGATGTGTGAATACGCACTCGTTTGCGGCACGTTATATATCTTTCTGCTTATATCTCTGGCTTTGGTCAACAGTTGTGAAATAATAAGTCCATGAGAGGAAGTAATACGGGCTACCAGTATGTTATCTTCCATCAATCCATAGACACTTTCAGAATGTTGAATGTTATGTTGATACACAATCTATGTTGATTTATGCAGTTTGAAAGTTTTTGTTACTGAATATATTTACGTATTATGCATAATATGGAGTTACTCAGTATACCTATCGGGATTTTTGGGCACATTTTAAAATTTCATTCCCAATTATTTTTGTAACAGTTTTACGGAATATGGTTTGTTGAAAACATAATATTTTCCCGTAGAGTTCTGTTTTTGAAAACACTATTTTTGTTTATAAAAAATACACTTTTAGGTTATTCCATAAAGAAATATAAACACTGGCTTAAATTTCTCGTGGGAACGGTGGTGTATGAAATGAAAGTCGGGTGATTGAGGAGAATCGGTAGTAGTCAAAATAATATTTTGACTTGTAACCTTTTCTTGCCACCTCGGTCATTTTAAAACGACTTCTGGTCACGAAAAAATACACACTCTTTAATATTTACAGCTTACTGTAAATTAATATTTTCTATGGAGCAAACTAGGCATTAAATTGAACCTAAATTGGGAAAACATTCAAGTTCGTTTGTGTAACAAATATCCCTCAAGCTCAAGTTTAATAACTGTCAACACCAAAAACAACCTAGCAAGTTACAAATGTGTGCATGAAGAATACAGATATACCAACTAATCATCATCATAATCATTTATTAACACTACATATTATTTTCTTTAATAATATAAGAGCTTAGAGAAAATTTGATACTTTTAGTGAAAAGTTGAAATGTTGACAAATATATTAATAGCTCGATTCATTTTACATGAAATCGAAAATTAAAAATATTTAGTAAAGATGGTTATTCTGTTTATTAAAACAGACAAGTCTGGAACAAAAGGAAGTCCAGTTTTGAGGTTTAAGACGTAATGTTGTCATCAGTAAAAAATACAGTAAGTTGCTGACAGAACAAGCGCAGATTCATAAGAGAAAAAATCACGATGTGAATCAAGCAGTGCAGGAAAAAGTATCTCGGATTACTTTCGTCATATTTGCTTTGCTTGCTTAGTAGGTTTACATACTAGATTTACATCTTGGTAAACATCTCATCGCATCGTCATTACAAGGCAATATGGATACCATTCATTTCATTACAGACACCATCGTTTTTATGGCTTTGATTATATCTAAAAATGCTCTTATTATAATCCTTAAGCAGGTCAATTCACTACTGTTTACATAGAGTTTCTGTGTAGTTTGAAGAACATTTAAAGGGCACATTAGAGAGTAAACCTCTGTTACTTGTTTTTCGGTCCTATGTATGCTTGTTCATGAAGAAAATCGGTAAAGAGATACTTTCAACGCTTTTTGTGTATTTAATTTTTTTTTACCAAAGTTTCCGATTTCATGTCTTGAAAGTGGAAAAATGACTGTAGTAGCAGCACAATAACACTCGAATTGACTCGTTTTAAAAACGAAACTTGTCAAACAGTGCATTTTACTTTAGAATTTTCAAAAAATATAAAGATGCAACCTTTTTGTTAATTTTTAAAACCTGAATTTAAAGTGAAATTAGAAATTGTTGAACAACGAAGAAAGTTAATAAAATGATGAACTGTTGAGTGCTGAATAAGAATTTTTAGAGCACTCAGAAATCGCCCTTCAATTTTTTTGACAAAATAAAAGAAACATCGAATAACTCTGTTTACGTTTTAATTGTAACTCTGAAGAATTTATATACACTGGGCAATGTGCCATCACAAGTGGAAGTAGACGTAGTACCCTTGACTTTGTCTGATTCCCTTGATTCCACAAGAGTTTTAAAATCTCGACAATCATAATTTTTAAACTCTAATATACATGTATGAGGGAACATCATATATGATATTGTATCTTCCTGTTGAAAAGGATTTATCGGGTCAAGTGCCTATATATTAGGAATCCAGCCGAGAAAAAGAGCCAACTCACTCACTTGAGTTGAGCTTGAGTTCATTTTATCCTATTGAATTGTCTTTTTATCTGTTAACCCTTGTTTTTCTATTGTTAGAAACGATTGTACCAAGTTGGTACGTTGTATGCATGAATTTACACACACACTAAATCAAGAGTCAACGGAAAGAATTAAAAGGCAAAGGCAAAAGGTATCTTATTTAAAAATTTTGATGAAAATAAGTGAAGAGTTTCCTTTTCGCTTCATTCGTTTTCTTGAAGAGGTTAAACCTTAAAGATAAAATACTTGTGGGTTTAAAAAGGGAGGTATCATAAATTAGTGGCAATTTTTCACTTGGTCACATTTTCTTCTCACCCAGTAAGCACATAAGACACTCTTTCATGCTCTTCTTATACTTCTTATCAGATTTAAGACGTCTGCTACTTTATAAGCTAGTTTTACTAGATGAATGGGTATTTCAGAGATGTTTTGTAGTAAAAATGGACTAAAAATCAGTATCCAAGCCAAGCCAAAGAGTATACGAAAAAGTACAAGTGACTGAAGTGAAGTAGTACTTGAAAAGAAGGGGACGACAGAAAGATGGTAAGAAATGAAAGAGGACGATGATGATGTTGATGATTGGGATGACTTGAGAAGTGTTTAAAAATTGAAAGTTGAAGAGGAGAAACAACCAGGTAAATTACATGACATACAACAAGTAGTAAAATGGAAAAAGAGAAAATTTTATGTTTCATTTCATTTTCGTGTTTTAATGCTACTTCTGTGTAAATATTGAGTGTATACAAGCGCAACAGGTACACAGGCACGACATGACTGGAAAAGTGATTGTTGAAGAATTTTTAGTGCTTCTAGTAAAAAAATATTACTATATACTCCTCAATTTCCCTCCTACAAACAAGCAAGGCGTTTTTTATACACACACAGTCGACGAAAAAAGACATAAATGGAAAGATAGACATGTTGGTCGTGTTGCGTTAATAGCTGCTGTTGCCGATGATAAGGGATGAAGACGAATGCGAGCTAGGCAGGCGAGGCGACCAATCTATAAAAATAATGTGTGACTACATGATTGTTATGATGATTACAATGGAAATATTATATTGACGTTTACCTGGAATTTTTTTCAACTGTTTCGACTCCCCATCATAATGCACGCCCCGCACACTCATCCAATGCGATAAGATAAGATGAGACGCTACTTTTATTTCAAAGTTGCCTATCATCATCAACATCATCATCACTAGATATTCAGAAGACCTTCATTATAATATAAAGTATACTTCAAACTAAAATAGCTTCTGTGACGTAACGTAAGGCAATAGTAAAATGCGATGGTTGGTTGTGACAAACGAAACACTTTCCATTGTCATATAATCATACTTACGAAGATGAGCTAAAGTCTTAATTTACATGGCTTACAAAGTTCTATCTTACTTTTTTCCAAATGCAATTTTTTTATTGTCATTGCCATAATGCACATGTAACACGTTTTGTTAATGGCGGAACGGATGAAACGTGAAAAAACGAAAGATTTGGGACTTAATGGGTTTTATGAAGGGGACGATGACAAACAAATGGAAAACAAGCTTTCGTTCCAGTATAAACCGAATGCATAACTTGTTAAAGACACCACATTATAAGTATTTGGTGATGTGTTGAAATTTTATAAACATGGAGAGAATCGCTTTATAAAACAGATAGGTTTTTGATTACTCGTTGATTTTGGGGGCAGAACTTTTTACCTTGAGAATGAAGAAAGAAAATAGAGATAATGTACCAACTTGTCAGAGATTTTCTTTTTCCTACCCTTTTTTAGTTATTTTGTAAAGAAGATATAAAATTTAAGCGATGTAAAAAACCAATAGATATAAAACAAACAAAGTGTTGATGGTGTGATTATCAGAACGACAAGGAAATATACTCATTGGATTATTACCAAAGGCAATACCTTTAGAGGCTTTTTTTACCCTCACGAGGTTTCTTGACTCCTAATTATCTATGATAATTATAGAATCTTTCAAATTGTAGATGTGAAGGTGTAGACTGAAAACTGGTGGTGTTGTGTGTGTTCTGTACTATGAATTTAAATATTTTCTTTAAAATCTCAATAACAATAAGACGATAATTGGCCTTTGTATAATCTTTAAAACTAAATTATTTTTTTTGAAATTTTAGTATTATAAAATAAACGTGTCAATAAATTAATATATTTGACCCTTGAGAAAGATAGAAAAAAGATAAGATTTAAATATTGAGTTTCTATTTAAAATGAACTTTTACTAAATCTGGAGTTGTTTCATTTATTATCAGAAGAAGAGAAACTTAAATATTATATTTTTGTGCATGCATTTATTGTTGAGCTGCTAATAGTACAAAAGAAAAAGTCATATTTTTTTCTAGCAATAGCTTCAGGCAGTCGTAAATTTTACAAGATGCTTTTACTGTTTTTCATGAAAATTTAATATATTTATGACTTGATTTGGTTGACTTACTTAACTTTGAAAAGTGCTTTTCGTTCCTTTCAAGGTAAGGAGTGGTGGTGGTAGTGATGGAAGTGTAGTAAATGTAATGCATAGCGAATAGCGATACACATTCAAAAATCTTGACTGCTTGAACCAATATCAATACTTAAAGAACAAACCCATAAAGGAAGAAGAAAAGATTCATTCTTTTTCGTCATTCAGTCTGAAAAGAAAATGGAACGGTAGATTGGTTTTTGGAAGTTTTATTGCATTTTTATATTTTTGTCTGCAAGGCAATTCGAGAGAGAAAAAAGAATATAAACGTAGCGTACACAAACACAATTACAATTTAGTTTGCTCTTTTCCTTTTCGTGTTTTTTCTTCTTCTTTTGAGTTTGTTTGTGCGGCTTTAAGCGGTGCGGTGCGATGGTGGTAGTGGTGATTGGTAGTAATAATGATATGATATGACCTTTCTTAAGTACGTTTGGCTCATGAATACAAATAAATTATGTGTGTTCTTGTCATGAACTCCTATAAACAGAAAAAAATATTAAACAAGAAACGCTTTCATAAAAACAACTCGTATGTGAGAATGTGTAGAAATCTGCACTGTAGATTTTTAGAAAGATGTTTTTGGTGGTGCATGCGTAAATATATGTATTTTACTGCCATCATCGAGAAGAAAACTCGGATGAACGACTTAACATGCATTGACAAAACTTTATTGAGCATAACTTGTAAATCCGATTTCAAAATGGTTGTACATAGTACATACGATAATAGAGATATTTGCAGATACATTTTACTATCAGGCGTATAAACAAGCTTTTTAGTGAAGAAAAAAACTAGTCAACGTGACTATTGTTTTAACGGAAAATCTCCAACCTGTTTTGCATTACTTTCAAATGAGCAGTGACTTATTGAAATAAAAATACCGACGAGATTTTTCGTACAAATGATTGTAAAATTATTTGTACAAATTTGTTTTTGTGCAATACCAAAACGTCTTACTCATTTAGCAGCCTTTTTCATCAACATTTTTATAAAGTTTGGCTGGAAATTCTTTTATGAAACATTATCATGACTTCTATATTTATAAAGATATAGAATGTGATAACAATCGTCTCAAAACTTTATGATCTTTTTCTAACTACTAATTGAGCAATTAACACACAATCATCATCTCATGGCCAGGTGCGATTTCATGAATCTAGCCCCACTAACAATTAGTACACACCATAGTGTTTTCAACAATATAGTGTGATAAACATGTGAAAACTGTAAAAAAAGACAATAATGAACTGAAAACAGGCCACATCATGCCACATGCTTTAAAAAAAGAATACCAAAATACCAGCCACAGCCATTTGCTCCAAATTTTTACACACACAAGTGTGCAACAAGTGAGAATTCCAGAAAGGATTTATTTCCCAGCCGAACAAAATCATCATCATTCACGCTTGTTGTATCTTTAGGAATGCGCTTGTATCCTCCTGTCTTTCTTTTTTACTCCGTACACTATACACCTCCGTTAAACAACAAACTTATTTTTTCAACAAGAGAGAAAAATTTAACTTTGTTTGCTACAAGGGGCGGCCCATCCGCTTGATTAAGTCGCTACACAGACAATCTATTCCTCCAGCAAGTGATCCGATCCAGCCGCAGGAGCTGAATTGAGTCAGTGAATATTACTACGTTAGTATTATGTAAGATGAGTATAACAAGAAAAAAATATACATGCCAGGCCAGATTCTCCTGTAGCGAAAAAATGCAGCACGACTCTTGGTCAAGTCATCTTCATCATCATCATCAGTTATTTTTCTCTTTTGAAATCATGAAATGATACTTGTTGAACCTTTAACACAGGCTTGTGTAAAAGTCAGAGTATAGAGCATTTTCCAGCCGATGAGCCCAAAAAAACTACTGAGAACACAGCACACGTATTAAAATAACATGATATGCAAGTTGAAAAAGAAACAAGAGATGGACAGTAACACGAGGTCTGGATTATCTGGATGGACAAAGTTTACATAGATGCATGAGAAGTTTGAATACATAATATCTCTTGGTAATTTAGCCGTAGGGAGAGTTGAGACGGGGAAGCAAAACCTCAGATCAGACTCAGAGTGAAACTGCTTTTTAGACAGAACAAAAGCCACAGTATAAGAAAAAGCATTACAGTATCATCATCATTAATCCTTACCTGAGAGAAATGAAGATGAGTTTTTCTAAAAGTTGCCGTGTCGCTCAATCTCAATCTCAGTTCAGTTCACAAAGTTGTACGTTTTGTTGTAAGAAAATGAAGCAGTTGAGGAGGGCAAAAACTATTGGCATCTTTATTGACTCGTCGTGCGGGTTAATCAGGGGAGAAACCTTGCTTTTCTTTTTTTATTATGCTGTGTCAGCCGAAGAAACAAAAAGCTTTTATAGTCTATAATTGTACATCATTATAAGATTCATCATTGTATTTGTATTGCATTTAAAAGTAGATATTATATTGCACTTACTGTGTGTACAAAACAGGTGCATATAAAAAATATATAAAGATGTTAGGTATTTGTTCTTGTTTTTTTGTTACTTTTTATATACCCCTTTTAGTGAAATAACACTTTTCTCTCTCTATCTCACCCAAACAGATACAAAGTTTACGGAACAAGAAAGAAAGAAAAATCTTTTTTTTTGTGGTTCGTGTTCGGCTTTAAAAATATCTCTTCGAGGTATTTTTTTCTTTATCTTCATGTCGAAGAATTTATAACTGACTGGCATATTTGTTCAATTATATTGACTTTGCTATAAAACTGTATGTTGATCGTGCTGGGAGCGAGTTATGTCAATCAAATTGCTGAGGAATAAAGAATAAATAATAATAAATATGTAGCATTGAACTGAACTACAAATATTTGATGATGCTTTTGCCGCAAAACATTTTATGATAATTTTGATGGTCAATATTGTTCAATTTACGTTCTAAAGTACATAACAAATATTAACAAAAGCGATTTGACTTGTTTTGTTTGTTGGTTAACCGGTACTTAACTTGACTTAACGTAGAGGAATACTTTTAACTTATAAGATGAATTTACAGCATATACTCTTACTCTTATATTAAAAAAATGAGGAAGTCCATTTGTTATGTATGTAGTTACACTAAAACGGAAACTGAGAAAGAAAAACACTGAACTACCCGGGATTTTTCCTGTTTCCTCTCCCCGCATATTTTTCCTCATCTACCCCTTTTCATTATCTGATTGCATTCCATTTCTAAACTTTAATATTTTGTTCTGCCAGAAAAAAATATATTCATGCTTAAAAAGGCATTCTTTCAAGAAGTACCAACAGAGTAACGTTATGACGTTTTGAATTTCACTACTTCTAACATTTCTCCAACTACCATCATCACCGTCGTCACATTTACATCTGCTTCATATCCTGTCCTTTGTTACTTCTGAAAAACAGACCACTGATTTTTTTTAAAAGTTCATTTAATTATCGTCCTCTCTTGTTCGCCAAGAAAAACCAGACACTCAGAAAGAGGAAAAAGAACTATTGTAAAAAAACCGAAGTGTAAAAAACAGAAACATCTTTTTTGACTTGTTCTGTCTCTTAATTTTCAACCCCTTCTCATCATTAATTAAGAAGTAAGTACATCTACTTATGTTATTGTTGATATATACGAGAATGGTTTGTTTGTTACATCTTTCTGGTTTTTCATGGATTTTTATTCCAGCCACTTCTCTCAATATATATGTTACAGTAGAATCCAGCCCCTAGAAATAAACGATGGAAAAATCGACACAAAATAAATACCAAACCAATTTCATAATTGTTTCGGCTCCTCCATTCCTTGTCTCGGGACGTCGCTAGTTGCTCATCATATTGTAAAACTGCTTCACGATGAGATGAACTTGTAGGGCTTCTGCTGTAATTCTCAACGGGCGGATTTTACAAAAATCTGTATTTTTTCTCCATTCTTCTATATTATATTCCGCCTAAACAGACTATCATGCTAACTAGTGATAATGACATGCTGATTTACATTATCGAGTAAAATATGTATATTTTGACTTCTTTAGTGTTTGTGAGCACTTAGCATATCTCTCTCTCTCACTCATTTTTGTAAACCCTTCTTGTTTATGGTGCTGTTTTGATACGACCCATAAACTATACAGCAAAGTAAATAAGCAGTAGCAGAAACAATTTTTTTTGTGAAGAAGGTGTAGTAACAATGAAAAGTATGTATATATTGTATGTATGTGTTTTGATGATGTAAACTCGGTCTATTACTCAACAACACCAGGAAAAAAGGTCATCATGTATATGAGATGAGATGAAATAGTTGAAAAAGTAGATGCAACCAGCGCAGCGACAATGATGATAAAGATGAAGAAAGGGCAATTGAATGGATTAGTTTTTGATGGAAGGGGTAGATTATGCCAAACTTGGTTTGATCCCACTCCCTTCTTATTCTTAACTATCGTGTGTTGTGTTATGTTGAAAATGATGATGATTCCAGCGAGCTTCTTAGGCTGCAGTCCAGATATCAACAATCCGGTTTAACAGAGCATCGGACGGAGAAATATTTAAGTTACATTTTTAAAAATAGAGAAGGTCTGATCTGAGTCGCCCATGTTCACGGGGTAGATTATATAACTAACAAATCTTTTTAAGGGACCTAAATGGTGAATCAAGCAGGCGTTGTCTCTATTTTCGGGGATTTGAATTTAAGTTTTTAATTTGAGCTTTGAAAATTGTCCTAAAATCTATTACAAAAAAATAAAAACCTGTAGCATCTCTTGAACCAGATAAGAAAATCATGCAAACAGTTGGTAATAGTGTTGTTCATAACGGCACAGCATGACTACTTTACTTGAGACAGGTTTGATAATTCCGTTTCCAAAATAAAATAGTACTTTCCAAACGGTACGTACGGGTCGGGTCATTGTGTTGTAAACCAAGCTGAGAAATTAAAAAGCTTCTGATGCCACGTTAAGATATCTCATTTTCAGACAGCAACCAACTTCATTTACTCTACGCTGGCTGAATTCTACGTAATTGGAGAAGAAATAGTGAGTTGTTTTTTGGATTAGCAGATGAACTTTTCTCCTTAAAAGAATTAAAATATATTACGCACAGGAGTTCAGGGTAAAAGAGACGGGATGAAGTATTGATGGTCTGACCGTTGGCCTTCCTGCTGTGGCTTTTAAAATAATGTGTTACTTGTTTTGGAAAGCTTCCACAAATCCACACACTTTTACAGAGAAGACGAAACGAAGACACAACATAAAGTATGTCGTAAAAGGAAGGAATTTATAATTGTGTGATGTGTATGTGTGTGTCTGTGTACTAAAATGGTTTTTGTGGTAAAAAGAATGGGACAGACGATAAATTAGCCACTGTTGACACTGTCGTCTTATATTATGCCTGTTCTGCGCTACGACTCGACCCTACACCAACAGTGAACAAGAGAGATGAAGAATTAAAAAGGAAGAAAGAGGACACGGCTTTAAGCGTACTACATTGGCCGTGAATAAGAGGCAGAGCTTGGTGTCTTGTTTAACACATTTCTTTTGCATTGTGTTCCTCATCCAATTGTAGAGTACACCTCCCTCAGCAATCATATTCCCACTGCGAATGTTAATATCACTAAATCTACGCTGTAACAGGGCACACAAAGCAAAAAGTCAATATGGAAAGACAGCTCCCGTTTACTGCCATTATAAATGCTGCTGGTTCGGCTCCTCTTTTTGGCTTTTTGTTTTGTCCCCCTTTGTAGTAAATATATTTCCACACTAGACCCACCGTGAAAATTGAGCAACTCTGCTTGTTGTGAAGAGTGGAACGTCATGGGGGAGAGTGCTGAAAATTTGAACGTTTCTCCGAATTGGGGACGGACGACAATGACACAAGATGCAATGAAAAAATAGAAGAAAGCCCCAAAAAATATATTTCATTGCATTGGAGGGTGAGTTGTGAGTTAACAAGCCTGTTGCTGCTGCTTTTATAGAAGATTTATTATATGATGTTGTTTCCGTCACGGGTATAATAATGGCAAATGGTCACTGCTCAAAGCAATAATTTCAAGGTGGTAAAAGGAATATTTGAAAATAACTTGATGGAATACAAGGCATAAAAAAGAAATGAAACACACAAGACGGTTGGGTATTATGATGCTTATGGTGATAAAGGGACAAGTCTTTAAGGTCAATATAATGACAGGATTTAGTATACTGATAGAAAAGTAATAGAATGGACAGCAGACAACGCGAGCGACGGGACGAAAGAGAAACATCTTTTTAAAGTCTGTATTTATTTCGTTCATAGGAAAGTTTAATTGATCTGATAATGTAATCATCAGAATCAGTGTCCAAAGTTATTACTTCCGTTTTATTCACTGCACTGGAGGAGGTCTATTCATAAAACTAAGATACTACATTACGCTGTGAAAAATACCATAATAGTAAACCATACTACAATGCAAATGTAAAAGTTTTTATTGTTCTATTTTGACAATAAACAAGTCCGCATGTTGTAAGTTACTTGGCTAATAATAATAGTAACAGTGAATTTAATGATAATAAAATTACGACATATTTAATAAAAATATTTCAGTGAGATTTTTATTGTTTCATGGACAGAAAAAGGAAGTATAAAATTGCCATTTTTGTGTTGGGATGATGATGATGAGAGTTGATGATTAGTGGTACTGCTACCAGTAGAATTGCTGGTGTATCCACAATCCACACAGATACACAATTATTGTTATCAACTTAAAACATCTTTATGTCAGATCCCCTTCTTGTTTTCTCAAAGAAGATATATGACGTTATGTAAGTTATAAAAATAAAGAAAAAAATAGCTAAACTGGATGGTGGTGGTGGAAGGAAGAAAAATGCCAAGTGAGTGGACAGGGGAAAATAATTAGCGTACTTTATGAAGTCATTTCTCTGGCAGGTTTTGCACCCACCTAATTATGATTACCATTTCGTGCTTGGTAATGTCTGCACGTTTGTGCATATAAAACACCACAGGAATATAAATATATTTGTACATGCAAAGTAATAAACTCACTCTCTTTCCTTGCCAGTGCCAGGCCACAGACGAGACAAGTAATGAAAAATTCTTGTGCAGTAACAAGGGCTTCATATAATACATCACCTTGCTATCCGCAGTCAGAACACGCACAAATGTCTTTATTCTAGTTTGAGTGTACAAATAAATAAAAACTTTTCTTTTTTAACTCATTTCATTTGCACTGTAAAGTGCATACGCTTGATGATGATGGTAGGTTGGGTATATTCGTAGAAAAACTACCTGTACAGACGTTGCTCATTTTTTATGATAAGAAAGTACATTTTAAGGTAATTTTTTTTACTCAGGTTCAAGGGGATAGACAAAAGAGACTTAACTACAAGGAGATATTTTTACGTACATGTGTATAATTATGTAATTAGATAATATTCTAATGCTTAGCTCCAATTTTTTTTGCTATTCTTTCAAGCTTGCAGTTGTAGGAGTGCACTGTGTACGTCTAATGACTAATGAGAGACTTTCTATCCTTCAATGTGATTAGCTGAAGAAGAAAAAAATCCAGAGAGTTCATTCCTTTCCTTCAGTTCAGTTTGCAATTTTTTTTAAACAGTGCATAGTGCAAAGCATGAATAATATGGTACTAATAGGTGTGTAATCATTAAACTAGAATGTTACAAGGAAATAGTAGGTATATTACGTATTTCCATTTCCCCCTTTTTATTTTCTCAACCTGGTTGGGTCTTTTCTTTTTTGAAGAGTCTATAACTACATAGTCGTAAAAATAAAAATGTTCGTGTATATGTTAACATGGCGGACGAAGTTTATCACTTCAATCCAATCCACCACCACCAACACCAACCAAAACCACCACACCACTCTGCTAAACCACTGAGCAGAACTAACACGTTAGTGTGGATTTTCGTTTATTATCACATCTCACCATATTGCCATTGCCACTCGACTCGTAGTAACGAGCAGTGTGAGCACAGTAGTGGTGATGATTATTATTGCGGTGTGGAACAAGGCTGCAGGGTGCTGGAGAACATTTTGTTTTTAAGAGTGCAACTCATTTGGTATGCTTCTTACATGCCATTGGAGTCATAAGCAGCAGCAAGAAATACGGTTGCACATACATACTGCTTCACTTTAATTTTGACCACTGA
>JAQIWN010000909.1:0-25075 GCA_034699025.1 Entomobrya cf. arborea Gr-Col-00668
GGCCCGGCCCGTTTTACGGGCCCGGGCACGGGCGGGTACGGGTACCCGCAAAAAGCGGGACCCGTTCTACACCTCTAAATACTATTATCATTGTAATTGTAAATACAAATACATACTAATGGCAATGATAATAATAGACATGTATTGCGTATATTATGGGAATGGCGAGAGTCAAGAGCAGAACATTGTCAGTGTCAACTAAGCATGGCAATGTCACAGACACTCTTTCTTCGCTCTACCTTCTTGTGTGACATAAATACACACACATACACAGTATACACCCAGTCACATTCACAAAGCATTTTTTTCTGCCTCTCTTTGGGAAAATACCGAGACATTTTCTTACTTTTCGTAATTCATTTACGAACGTCCCTGGAATGACACGATGACGGAAAGTTCTTTCTCAATACGTCTGCTCAAGTGAACGTAACCAAGAACGTGACATTATTTGGTCGCTCTGTACTAGAAGAGAGAACGTGCTTTAATGAGTTGTGTGCCGGTTCGTTGGTACCATAAACTACTATAAAGCGTTGGAGAATTCTCTCTGGTGATGTTATGTTATGGTGTGCCTTTTTTGTTCTGTGACGTCGTGAGCAATATAATGAGACTTGGAAATCGTATAAAATAAACCATAATTAATTTGTTTTCCGTTGCATTTCCTTCGTTTTTAAGAGAAAGGGAGAAGAAAAAGAAAGTAGTAAAAATATAATGTTTCCAAAAGTTTTCTTGTAACTGCTTTACCATTCACCACTCTTGTTCTCCTTCACTTTTAACCTGATATACACGTTAGTGATGCGATGCGAACCGCGGAATGAGAAAAGTTGCAAAGATGATAATACAAAAAGTTTATTTAACAAATTAAATGAGTATAATAAGAATGGCAGAAACGGTAGCGTAAAGAAAGATAAAATAGGAAACTAAACTTTCGAAAATTCAAAGATGTGAAAATGAACAAAGTCGCAAGTTATGTGTTAACTGCAAGGAATAGACAATGCAAAGCGTGATCAGAGAAATTGAAAGTTACAAAATAGGAAAAGTGTACAATGCATATATTCTGTAGGCTGTCGAGTCGATATCATTGCATGGAGGCAATAAGAATTTAGAGTGAAAACTATGTCGTCGTTTGAGAAGGGTATGATTAATTCATTATTACCAGAAGAACCGAAAACTACAAGTGCATTCATGACTGCTCCATTTCATTCAAAAGGAAAAAGTATTATAGGTAGTGTTCCGTTTAAAAAAAGGAGCCATGAAACGGCATCCTCCCTCCCTGTTTGTCGTTTAAATGAAAATGTTACCTTCACGAACATGTTAATTTTTGCTACTTTTAATGAACTTTTCAATATTTAAATATATGCGCGTTGAATACTTATAAAGTAGAGAGGTATGTTTTTGCGTAAAGAATATAAATGAGTTGAGGATGGCAAGCCCCCATAAGAACTTAGACTTAGCCCGAACGTAAACATACTTTGTAAGGATACGTTAAATCAACAAGGGTTTTACACGCTTGTTCTTCTTTAAACTCATCAAAGTAAATTTAACACGACCTCGAATTTTAGGCTTAACACTGTTGATGAGATGCTACCTTGTATTTTGCCTCATTTAAACTTGTTTTATGATGAGCCGTGTATTTGAATTTTCTTTTTGATAAAATATGTATTACACTTTTAAAAATTACAAGCCTCTTTTACAAGTTTTCATTAGATTTCTTTTATGAGTTTTTTCATCAATGACGTGCTTATCGTTTTTAGACTGATCCTAGGTTTGTTCTTTCGTTTCTCTTAATTCCGTATTTGATATCTCATGGCTTAGAATTTATTGATGCAATGCTTCTCATTTTCCTTTTTAAACAGGAGTTCATCCGAAAAGAAGATTTTTTCTCCAGACTAAAAGCAAGTTTGAGAAAAGACTCTTCCCGTTATAATAAAGTGGAAAGGAAAATGTGTGAAAAATTATGTCAAACTTACTTTTTTCTTTTCATGTTAGGGTACTCAACTCAAATTGGTAATAATACAACAGACAATTTCGCTTTCTGTTCGTTTATGAAAGCCAGAAATGGGTAAAATGTATGTGTATTACACATTTTGCACCAGTGCAATAACGTCATTTTCGTCATAATTTTTTTTTGTCAAAGTAAAACCTCTTATAGCATAATTCATACATGTTTTACTCATTCATTCGGGGTTTCTTCTGAGCGAAATATATTTTTATATAGTAAATTTCCTGTTATAAATCTGTGGTGAAAGTCTGTCAAAGACTGCAACGTCAAACAGCACAAGACACAAGAGGAAACATGAACTTTTGAGAAATCCACCGAATATCCTGTTTTTATTTGATGACATGTAATACAAAGCAGCCAGTACCCACTACAAAGTACAACAGTATGCTGTTGCAGTTATTAAATGGGATTTCAAGCGCAAACAAACACGAATGAGTCTACTTATCTTATCATATAACAGCCAAGAAGAGGAGTCGAGCTGAAGTGTAAAACCAACAAACTGACTCCTCGTGTGTACACGTAATTTTTCATCATTTTGTTACTATTTTTCTTGATTTTCTTCCGTCATCCGTTTTTTATTTCTGGTCTGGCTCTTCTTTCTCATCTTGATATATATGATGATGGTTTGAAATGATAGCTTTTTTTGTTTAAATCCCGTCGTCTTTCAGTTTTTCTCTTGCTATATGCCGAGACTCGAAACGCAACTGTCTTCCATGTGCGAATGACTTTCTCTATCATAATATCTAACATTAACATCACCTACACCACTGTACTATGAGTTGGAGAGCTGTTTGGCGTTGATAAGATCAAATTTGATGTGGCGTTATGAAATCAACAAGATTTTCAAATTGGTTCCAATCGATTTTCTGCCATCTCCCGATATCATTTCTTAAAGATATCCTAAACCCATTTAGTTTATATTAGGATGATGTTGATGTGGGTGTGTATACTCATCAGTGGAAATGATGTAGTTTTTTCTTGGGTTTGCTTCCTTTCAAGCAACTTCCACTTATCCTGTGCCGTACCCTTTACAACAAAGGACGCAGAAACAAGTACGATACGAGTTGTATATTACGCTGTTGTCTTTATGTCTGAAAAGACACATCTCATCATCTTTACCATACGATCGAAAAAAAGTACAAATTTCGCCTGTTGGTTCCTTGAGATGATTATGATGTTGAAGTCGCTGTCTGCCCTTATTTCGGTCGCTGTCTGTTAGTCTTATTTACTCTAAGGTTAAAGCTGGCTCGTTCGTATAACATGTTCATCATCATCACCATCATCGTCATCATGATTCATCCCATTTCTCATGCTCTTGTTCTCCAAAGAAGTAACGCTTCGATGGAGTAACTGTTCCAATACGTCTACATAACTATACAATTCAATGCGCTTGCCGTAGCATGCATAAAAATCAAATGGTTTCTTTTCCCTTCCATATATTTATGACCAGATATCAGGATAAGAGGAAGCCAGGCAAGTTTCAAAAGCAATACAGTATATTTTTACGTTATTACGATCCTCATATTTGGTATGATGGGCTACGGCTACGACCATAGCCGAAGGACAAATATAAAAAGATGGCTTGGTCCATTCAAAGGAGGAGAACGTGATGGGTATGCTTATTATGATGTTATGACACTGAAGTAAATTACAATATATGTGGACATTTACATCCGCCCACTTGAGAAAACAACTTTTTTTTTTTGTATTCGGGTACTCTCATTTTGAATCCCTTACATGATGCACGCCATATTTTGTTACGTGCAGTAAAAATCAAATCCAGCGAAATGTTTGTGTTTCCTCACTGAAGTTTGTAACATTTGGGATGAATGTTTATGGATTTTCTAGTAACTCATTTTTCTGATACCTAAGTACATGGACACTGTGGTGCACACATTCTTTACCAACTGGAAAGCCTAAGAGCAGAAATTTCTGGAATAAAAAAAAGGAAATCATATCACGCGATTACAATGTATACCCTTCACTCTACATTTTCATTCTTGGACATATTTTTAGAAATAAGAACTTGGACAGTGATGACGAAGTTCTCAAGTCTCAAGATTCAGGGACGTAAAAATTTATAAAGAGGCACGTCCGTAGTATTCAAAATGTACAATGTTGTGTTGGGGATCATGTGCATACGTGTGCTTTTGAGCTGGAATCCATCTTGATCAAGTTCAATCTTCGTCTGCTCCCTTTCATCTTGCCAGATCGTTGAAATCTTTGCATAAACAGATATGCTGTGATATGCAAGAGAGAATTCATAAATCCGAACATATGTAAAGAAAAAAACATCACACATGGATTGCTAGTATAAAAATATGTATATTCTTCTGCGTTCTTTGGTTTCTGTTACGACATCATAATTTACCCTGATTCTTTCGTGATTTGACTCTCTACTTTCAGTTTCTGTTACAATTGGAACGAAAAAATATCAAGGGTTATTTCCCACGCCATTCAAACACAGAAAAATGTATGGCCTCGTTTCCCCGTACTTTCTTTTTTCTGAAAGTAATTCTGTTCACATTCTGTCAATAGAAGGAAATAAATTGCTCCAAGAAACATCAAGGCTAATACTTGGAATTAAATGTTTTCTCTGCAAAACCTTTTTTTCAAAGAATCGGATTGTCTTTTTTTGCAATATTGCGGCAATGAAAGTAAGTTATTCTTCTATTGAACTGATCATACAGATCACCTAGTTTATTGTCAGAGATCTGTCCTTATTTGTGTGATCAGCTACCATAAACCATCGGATAGTACAAAATAGTAGAATAAGTTATCCAGTACAAAAAGTACCAATCATAAATTAATCTCATGATCTCATAAAAGTTCTCAACTTCTAAAACAAAACTATGAACATGTTAGCATGCATATTGATCTATTTTTTCTCTCTATTTATGGAAACAAATTAGACAAGAAATGTCTGCTAGATGACATGCACAAGCATATTATTGTATTGTATGCTTACGTCAGAGTCATCTAATAAAAAATGTCTGTTTGAAACACGGCATCTTCATTTTGTTCTGAGGTTTCTGGTTTCTCTACGTAATTTGAGTCCTCATTGTTCTCAAGCTACAATGCTAGGTGAGATGTTACATTTTATGATGAAATTACCTTCTTTGTCACTGTCATACCAGGAAAAACTGTAAGATCTGTCAACATTTTTCTACTTTCCCATATATTTCCCAGTACATGCTACACCCATAACTTTAAAAGTCTTTTTCATTGTTCCGAGCAAATAGTGGTTTTTCTTTTGGTTTTGTTGATTCTTCTTCAAAGCGTGCATTATTACTACTTTCCGGAGTAATCTTACTTTCTGTCTGATGCTTTCATTCTCCATTTTTTGTTCCACTGTGAACATTTTGTATTACTTTCCCCATAACAGTTTATACTAATATTACAAAAATCTAAAAAAGGTAGTCTAATGCATGTATGAAATAAATGAATGTATCTCTTTTAAAAACTGCTTTTGTCTCGTGAGTTGTGACTCATGGTAAGAAAGGAAAAATAAAAGATTGGTGCACTGGTTACACATCTTCTAGGAACGAGGAAAGTTATAATATTTGTAGACGCAAAGGGAACTCATAGCTTTTCAATCTGTAGCAAAGCAAACTAGATATGGTCCCATTCTTTATATAGTTTTTGGTGTGTGTGATGTGATATTTGATGTTCCCTTCTGCTTTTTTCGGTTTGCACTGTCTGCTCACATAGTCGTCAACTTGATGTCACAAGAGAAAAAGGAGACTTTTGACTGCGATGAGCATGAAACTGTAGTACGTACCATATAAACGTAAAATGAAATATAAGGGAATATATTGTTGGATGTGTATATAAGCAGAGAAAAATATATGACACTCATGGAATGAAATAGAAAGGGAGAAAAGCAATATTGAAGACGAGATCAGATAAGAAGATGGAGAAAGAGGCCTCTTTTGACAGACTATAAAAGACTTTTTCTGTGTCCTTTTTTCTGCTTCAGTTTAAAAAAAGTAGATATTTTACCAAGCGTAAAAGAAAGCAAGTAGAGAAAGGGAGAGAAAAAGAAAGAATAAAAGGAGAGTTCCACCATTTTATGAGTTCTCAACTGTCTTGTCTTCTAATGTCCTAATATCCCCAAAAGAGCAGAACAGAGGGAAGGAGAAAGGAGGTGGATAAGTTGCCTATTCTATTACATTGTCTTATTGTATATCCGTATCTATACTTCTAACAAAGATAGTGAGAGAAAGAACAAATACTACGCATAAAATATATCTGTGTTTTTGAATTGCAATGTCCTATCCATGTCATCATCTCACTTTCTTCCACTTTCAGCTTTAGATATTCTGGTTGACTGACTAAAAATCACTGCAATGTGACACGATGATGATGATCATCATCATCATCTTCACGATTGTAGTATAAACTATCATCCGAATCAGTTACATCGCATTGAGCTAATATCACTTATCACTGAGGATGGTATGATGACTGTGATCGTGTCATCATTGTGAATTTGAAGAATGAAAAAATGTTCACTGAAGGGGAGAAAATATCAGTTTGTAACATTTTTATTGTTCGTTTACAATTTACAACTTTGCAGTTACGATTCTTATTCATTTTCTGCATACAGAGCTTTAGTAAAATATGTGATCATACCATACCTAAGCAATATTTCCATTCACTCATTTCCCACCTTTATATTTTTAAAGTTGACGAATAAAAGCCAATATTATTCTTTCGTACAATAAAAAGGGTGGTGCTCTGGGTTGAGTTATGACACAATTTGGGCTTCATCTTTAAGTTTCAACTATTCATGAAATGAAGACTTGGCCGTATTTGTCACATAAAATTCTATTATTTTTCTCTTATAGCATAAGTGACACTTTTCTCTTGTCATAAACTTGTTGTTTTCCTCTTTAGGAATCTC
This sequence comes from Entomobrya cf. arborea Gr-Col-00668, assembly GCA_034699025.1. Classification (NCBI taxonomy): domain Eukaryota; kingdom Metazoa; phylum Arthropoda; class Collembola; order Entomobryomorpha; family Entomobryidae; genus Entomobrya; species Entomobrya cf. arborea Gr-Col-00668. The sequence continues at coordinate 6,906 of JAQIWN010000909.1, forward strand.
TGTTTTCTTTCATCAAAACAAATTACTAGGATTGGTTAAAATGCATATAATATGTACATAAACGAGTATCACTGAGCATTTCAGAAATAGTAAGGCCAAAATAATGTACAATGTACACGGTTGTTATTCTAGAACATACGTGGGGTTGAGTGAGACAATTGAGAAGAAGAAAAAATAGTGTGTATTATAATATAGTTATGTGTTGTGTGTGTGCCGACGAGGCTCGGCTCAAGGCGTATTAGAGTTTTTCTCTTATTTACTTCATAAAAGATATTTGCTGAGAAAGCGGCTTTTCGTGGCGTTTTATTCCTTTTTTCTTTATTTGCTCGTGTCGTCGTCGTATGCTTGGTTTTTGTGTTGTTCGTTGGTGGTGGTAGTAAGCAAAAGCAACTCTAAACTTGTCACGTTTCATATGGACGCGCATGAATAATATTTTTACGATTTCTCATAGTCTCTCTCTCTCTCTCTTGTGTAAAAACTGTTTTGTAACTTCATAATATAATATTATTACCCTTCTTCCCATGTTTTGCGTGTGTGTGGTATATTCAGATAGCATGTATATTATGGGACTTTGCTTCAGTTTTTTAGTGTTGAATTATATGGCATTTTTATTATTGTTAAAAATCCTGTTCCCGGTTCCTGTGTAGTAATATTATTTGCTATAAAATATTTGTAAAAAATTGCTGTTATTTTATTTCACAAAAAAATCCTCGAAAGCAAGATGTAGAGACGAAAAAGAGAAAGCAAGTGAAAGTCACCAAATGACAGAGCTGACACTTTTGAACTAATATAGCATGGCATCAGCATCACCAGCAGTATATTCATATACTATAGAAGGCTAGACAGATTTTTTAGCTTAAAAAACTGTTTCAATTTGCGAAAGTGAGGAAAAGTTTTTCTTGCTTGTACTTTTTCTCGTCTGAAAACAAGCAACTGTACGCCGAAATCGTTAAGTTACCATTCTCCAAGTAAATATGAGAAATAATATGAATGAATGACTTGCTTTTCTTTTTTACCAAAAGGAACATTTGACATAAATATATTATAAAATTTTATACACATGCATAACTTGGTAAAATATTATTTAATACATACATATCTGCATGTTATGCGATTATTAGTAGTCTTAAAGTGAATTAGATTTGCTTTTGAAATATCGTATGTTTACTTGCTAGTATGCATGTGTTCACTCACTGCATTGCATTCACCCATGCAGGAAGACACTACCCACCGCCACTACCACTGCTGTTGCAAACGTTCGTTCGTATAATAACAAAAAATACGACTTTGAATAAGTTACCAGCATCAGATTCTGATTTATTGCTTTGAAAGTTTGCCGCTACCAAGCTACTCCTCCTCACTTACTGCCTTCTGTAGTAGCCAAAGCGCTGGAGAAACCACTACGAACACTTTTACAGTTTCCTGTGTTTCTAGAGTGTGTGTACTTGTACAAAAACTTGATGCATTACCGGTCCCGTTGCTTTTAGTAGTTTACTGCTCCACAAAAAAATCAATGATCAGATCCCTAAAAGGAAGAAGAGCAACACTTCCTAAATACAATTCTTATATAGTATGTCTACTTTCAAACTTACATACATTCCAAAAAAAGTAGGAATCCTCGAATACTTTTTCCTTTATAGTCACATTTCGAACCAAACTGTGTTTTTTCTTCTTTTTTAACTAACAACTATGATCAATTGATCATACTTGAGTTGAACTTTGTATGTATGGGACATGGCCCATTTATATAACTTATTCATGTACGTCTGTATGTATGCAGCCAAACAAGTTCAGGGAGTAGAGAGGAAAACGATGGGAAAGTGAAAGCAATTGACAGTTTTTTTGTAATTTTTAACAGAAAGTTCTTTTTGTTGCAGTGATCGTGGTAAAAAGAAGAGTTCTAAATGTTGCTACGTTTTCTGTAAGTAGTCCTCAAAAAATGGACCGACTTGTGTGATTTGGAACATGGTATACACGCATATTGTGGTGTACATATTATATACGTATTCTACTTTGTTACAAAATAATGTAATATAAACTGGACTGACATTTCTCTTTCAAGTGAAGCATACTGGCCTAATTCTTATTTTATACTATGTTGCTAAAACGTTACATTAAAATTGGGTAAATCTGCCAGTGCGAGAAATATTTTTATTTGAATACCATTCAAGGATAAAAAATTGTACATTCTAATTTTAATTTGAAAACTTGAAAGGACATGTTGAGTCTGAGTCCTTTTTATTTGATGAACAAACAGTCCGTTGGGTGTTCAACTGATAATTTCTTCTTTTCTTCATGATTTTTGTGGAGGCAGGTTTTGCTTCGTCTGCTTGCTGTGATGTAACTGTAAGACCATTGAATCCCACACATCATGGAATTAAAGTTTTAGTTTCTCTAGTAGTTTGGACAATTCAAACAGCTATATTATGTTACATCAGCAAACTAAATTCCAAGTGTGATTTTTACCAGAATAAAATTCCTGAGTTGCATCATCACAAGCTGTATATTGTCAATGTACGTAAAAGTAGATTTCTTTTGTGAATGTCCATAGTCACTAGAGAAGGCCCAGTAGTAATTGAACCGGCAAAGTCGAGCCTCAGCAGCTAAAAAAACTTTAATATTAGAACGTACAATGGATTAAACTCAAGTGGTGTGTGTAGCCCACTTCACTTGATAATCCACCATTTTTCAAGCTCATTCAGACGTTTCTTATTGTATTTTTAGACTACTAGAAAAAATGAGCTTGGGAAGTTGAGAATGTCTCCAAGTTGTCTTTAAAAGTATAAAGCACGACTATGGGAAATTGAGAGTGGTCATTTGCTTTACTAACTAGAAAGTCCTCTTGTAAAAAACGTGAAAGTAAAGCATACTTAAGTATACTTACTCTAACATTTTTATATGTACATTGCCCAGTTTATTTTTCTTACTGTTATTATTTGACAAGTTAGTAGACGTTAGCAATAGAAAAAAAAGGATTTTTGGAGATGGTTGGGGAGGAAGACATTAAGTGAATCATACCCTATTAAGGATTAGTTTGCTTTATTTCATCAATTTATCTCCAGTCTTTTAATAACAACAATGGTCAGTGCATTGCAGTGAAAACTAAAACCTGAGAGTTGTGACTGCACGGCAGGATACTTAACTGCGACTACATTACTTTCTACATTCTGAGGAAAGAAATATAATACCTCGTACGATATAAAGTACACACCAACAAGTGCATTGTTTGTTCAGAGGTCTTTTATCCTGTTTCCAACCAGTTCCATTATGACTGTTTCACTGCTGCTATGCTGGTAGCGGATGTGGTAATATGAAACTTTTAGAATAGCTGCAGTTTGTTGATTCGTGTACTGTAAGTAAACTACTTATCATGGTCATTGAAATTCTCTTTGTTGTTTTGTAAATAATATTGCAGCAAAATAAAAGATATATTACATTACTATTGCATAGAAAAAAAATTGTTTTTTCTTAATGCTCAGCTCAAATGAAAGAAAGCATGCAAGTTGATTCGATAAGTTGGAAATGCACTGAGGGATACACGTACATGCGAGTATTATGTAACTTCCTTGTTTCCTGAGTTTATTTTCTGTACTTTTATTTTCATACATGACTCACCTAAGTACTTCTTAACTCAATGTATAAAAATACCAGCAAGGATACGTCACAAGTAAAATAATGCATTCTCAATGTGAAAGGACTTAGCTATTCAAATTCTCAAGAACAATAGGGAAAAAAACTTTTAAAAATCCGACTTTTTTGGACGGATGAACACAGTAAACAGGATATCCCAAAGTGCAGACCGGTTAACGTTGCGTTCCAGAGTAAACGAAGTATATATACCTTCATTGCTTTGGCTAGTGTGTGGCATCTGTGTGAAAAGAATGTCCACCAGTGACAAAAATTTTGCTACCGATGATGACGGGAATACGGACATACCATACCATAACATGAATATCCTCCATAGTGTTTTGAGGTCTCCCACCAGTGTCTTTTACGGCGACGGAAAAAGCCTAAATAATAAGATGGAGAAAAAGGAAAAAATAACTATTGAACCATATAAAAGTACCTATTGTGTGGTCCATTGGTCAATGAGCCAAAAAATTGAACTACCTCAAAACCTATTATAGACGGTTGGATTCCCTTTGTTTCGCAGTTAAGGCAAAGAATCGAACCTACATTTCACTTGAACTATCCAGAAATTGCTTTAAGGAGGAAAGACAGACGGGTAGAATATTCTTACACAAATTTATTACGCAGCTATATATTGCATTTATAATACAAGCCCATTGAAGTTGCTGTAACTTACCAGCTAACAAGTATACTTTTTCATGTTTACATCATGTATGAATTTAGAGAACCTCAACAAAATTTAGAGAAAACGAAATTGTAAAGCAAAAAGTCTTTTAAATGTTATTTATTTAGCACAGTTATGTTGCTTAATACTTTCATTATTTGCAAAATAAAAGTAAGAGGTTATAAGTAAGTTAAAAGTTAAAATATCATTTCTCAAGGTGACCTTATTTGTTACCTGATTCAAGTGAAGTTGGTAAGGACAGTAGTTTGTGGACGTATACATTAGGTTAGGTATCATCAGATTGCAAAACACTGCCTATTACTTATTCGTTGTTGGTAATACATTTTTGTTGTTGTTTTTCGTACTGTCTTTGATAACTCAAAAGCCAAGGCATCTTATCATGGAGTGGGTAAGGGAGCTCTTGCAAAGACAAGGAGACATGGAACGTTTGCATTTTATGGTTATTATTTTCTTCTCTTCGACTGAAATTCCTGTTGTTTCTTTATGTCCTGAGTCATGATCATGATGCTCGATCTAACATGCTTCGTCGCGAAATTGTATATTTCTTTAGTCTTCCTACTACTATTTTAATGGGTAAGATGAAAATTGGTAGGTTCTACAGTTGAATGAATTTGACAATAATTGCAGTGACATCCAACAATGGACTTGCTGACACCATTGTCCTAGTGGGAAATTACTTTTGTTGGTCTCCAGGAATCATGCGGTATTTTTATCCAACAGCTCATATATTCTAACATCGTAGTAGCTGCGTTTGTATTGCATGCATATTGTATGGCGTCCTTCACGAAAATTAATACTGCCTGAGTCTGACTTTATCACGTTACATTAGTATATTTTATTCATCTAGTTTTCTGTGTTCTTAAGAGAAAGTAGAATATTGTGAAATAATAATATGATCAAGTGTTTCAAGTATCATGAATGTGGTAAACATCATTGACCAGTGGTTGTTTCAATATTAATTATGTTGGTCAATAAATAATCGACTTGTATTTATTTGATTAGATTCTTTGTAATGTGTAAGAAACATGTAATGCAAAATTGTAGAGTTGAGCACCAAATTTTGCGTATTTGCTAGGATAACGAGTTGTAATTTACGTCATAATTGTCTTGACTTTTGTATGGGTTTCCGCATTAAACACCCATTTTCATCCAATTCCGGAAAGACGAAACACGTATATGGTAATTTTCCACACGATATGTTTGGAAATTGTGAATAATACCGGTTGAGTAGCATGGGACTTTGAGTGGCTTCATCAAAGAGTGTAATAATGACATTAAAGTTGACGTGACGTTATGTCATTCATTTTTCTAGGATGAATTTATATTAATGTAAAAATAAACTAATTATTAATTTTACTTAATTTCTATTCATCATGGCAGATATTAGTTGAGCAAGGGATGGTGACATTTATATGAGATAATACTATATATGGCTTGCAAGCCAATCATAGCATAAGGTGCAATATTTAACAAAATGAAAGGTACAAACGGAATCATAATATAGGTAGAAACTTTCTCTCGCATCATAACATGTTCCATTATAGAATTTGTAAAAAAGTAAGTTGGTGAAAGTTGAACAGCGAATTCTGTTCAGGTTTCAGTAGACACGTGCATAAGTATTTATTTGTTAAAGAGCTCGTTTAGATAATAACTGAAAAACTTTGTCCAGTCCACTATACACCACAGTGTGTTTATTCTGCAAATATATACATATCGCTTGAATATATATTCTGTCTTTTTTTGCTTAAAATAAACTCTTTGAAATTAAATTGAACCACGCTTGTTACGAGCGTGGAATGTAGATATCATTTTATCAAAAAAACTGCTAAGTTGTCAGCTTTATTCTAAAGCAAAATGAAGTTTTGTATAAGAATAAACTGATATTTATGATTATTTTCTAAGTAGGGTATAGATTAGATAATGCTCCAAATGTATCCAGTTTCCAGTACATTGATTTACTTCGAAAGGCCAAAACTAAATATAACAATTTCACGAAAATACAATATCATACGATACGCAAGAACGTGGAAGCCATGTTACACTATTCTTTAGGTCTTTCTCAGTGCGACCTACATATTCGTGCATATTTATGACCTCAAAAGACAAAGTTTTGATTGCTTTTTTGAGGTAGTAACCAGAAAATAGCTCACGTTAAGAAGAGCTTTTAAAAATTACAAGTGTAATGGATCAGATTCTCTGTACCTACAAAGTCGAGCCAAATAAATGATTTCAAATATTACAAAACTCTTATATAATGCAAGTAAATTTGATATTTACTCTTTTAATATTTAAACACCAACTCCTTTTCTGAAAAGGTATAAGCCACTTCTGAATAACTGACCTCGCTAGAAAAATGTAATTTTATGTAAGAACTTTATAAACCTTCTTGCATGTTGGTGCAGCTATTTATATATAAAATTGTATGTAGTTCATATATGCACTTCCGGCGCTTTCTGGGTACATATAACATTGCATATTATATCATTTCACAACTTTTCGTCAACCCAGAACACACAAACATTGCCCAAATCTCTGTTTCTGGCTTTGTTAAAATGAGAAATATTATTGCACCAAGTTAACTAAACCATTGCTTGGTTCAACGAACTACATTTCAGTGTAAATGCCATAAAGTATTATTATCTCTTCTTTCTTACACTCTTAGCACCAGCAGCTCGACACCATGCATCATCCCTTCCTATTTCTCTTAACGTCATTGAGATTCATAGTCTAACAAAAGTGAGCTAATGGTGTCATCTTTTACTTATGCATAAGTTACATTCTTGCTGTTTCCATGAAAAATAGTAGTTTTTCTGAAGAAGCTACTACGGTAAAATTTTTACGTTGTATTGTCTGTGTAGAACGAACTCAGTTCCACGCAATTTCTTCACATGTAAAAACAGAAATCTAAAAGAAAAAACCCTTTTCCCTCGTAAAATGCTCACATACATCATAACATAACATGATGTATATACCACAACTGATGCTCGACTAACTACTTTCTCCAAAGAAAATGTAATGTAGCTTATATTTTTTTCACTGTTTCACAACTCCCCTAAAGAGTATCTAACATTTGTGTAAATGTACTCTTTATTCTGTTTTCGAGTTTTATGTGTCGTGTTACTTGTTACGATATGATTGTTATATTATAGGTTTCACTTGTAATGGGATTTTTCTCTGTTGTCTGCGTAAAAATAAGAAATATTTCTCACATTAAAATATTCAGAGTTGGATATATGACGACTAGCATATAAAACTAAAAACCCTGATATGCAGAGTTGGTGTATTGTATAATGGTTTTAACGATTCAGTGCAACGGAGAACGTGATGTGAGAGAATTTCAAAAACATATCTCATTTCTACTTTATGCTATCTGCTCCATGAAGACTTCATGTACATTTGTATCTTTTTCTACCTGTTTATTATGCAATATACCTATAGTAAATTTTATTGTTATTGTTCGACAATTCAGAAATGTATTTTGCATGTCTGAATTTACTTGCTTCGGAACATTCATGTCTTGAGAATTCTTTTTACCAGGAACACGAAGCGAGGAAATATTACAAGTGAAGTGGAAATTATATGAGGTTTTATTTCTTGGAAATTTTTTTTTGTTTTTAATGGCAATACATTTCCAAGTGCATGATTATAAAAAATAGATATCCATTTCTAGTGAGATGGTTTCATTTGAATATTGGTTAGATTATCAAAAAGTTGAAACTATGTACATATTTGCTTTGATGATGTATGCCTTTTGACATTACGACGATTTCATAATATGAAATTCATGCATGAGAAAAAAAAATTCTAGCAAGGGTATTAAATTACAATATTTTGACTACCATTTTCGATTTTCGTATAGCTTCAACTATCGTAGCTAATCAACATTAGTATTTTCTTTGTAGCCCGGGTACCATTGAATTCAATGTCTACCCGATAAAAAGTTGAAACGAGAGATACTCCATTTAATATGGTAAAATATTTACTTATTTTATTGCAGAAACGAAGACATTAAAATGTGCACGGATCATATCATTTTTCTATTACCGTTCCGTTCATACTCTCACATGCGAAAATTTGAGGCAATATCATTAGTTTTCAGAGGAAAAAATTCAACTGATTGAACAAGCAGAATGATATAAAGCAGTTGAATTCAAGGAAATCGTAGAACAAGAGTCATATTAATATGAAAAGTGCTGAGTATATCAATTTTCACTATTATTGCGTGAAAGAGTTCATTATAATGTATTTCTAAAAATCCAGTATGTTGGCGTGTGTGCAGAGGAGATTCACGGTGGTTCTCACATTTATAGGGTAATTTACAATTATGGAGGTTAGAGTTTTGAGGTGCATAATTTTGAGTGATGACTGACTAGGTGGAAATTGAAAATTGTAAGTGGTTTTTTTTGGAGCGTCACTGTGAGAGGTGCCTACACACAGGAAAAGTACAACATAACGAAAAGTACCCCTTTCGTATTTGTAGTTGATCTAAAATCAGCATCAGCAGTGATGTCGATGAAAGGAAGTACGTAGAAAGTTGGAGGAAATTACATAAGCGAAAGAGATATGAAAATTAATACTTACACTCGAACTGCGCCAAAATTTTCTCAGTCAATCAGTTCTCTCTGTGGTATATGAATAATAGCTATATCCTTGGTACAAAAATATGTAACAAAAAATTAGGATGTAAGGTTTTTCACATTTTACATTTTTCCCTTGTGTGAAATGAACGAGTGCAGTTAAAGCTCATGAATTTGTAACCAATTTTTTCCCTAAAAGTTGTGGGATAGAATTTAAGTGGAATTGAGTGGGAGATAGTTTCACAATTGTATAATAAATGTGAGTAATATGTTAATACAAGACAATGTTAGGCTAGGTCCAAACTATGCTAGTTTGGTTTGATTAGATTTTTTTAAAGTGAAACCAGACCAGGTCAGACTGGATTTTAGATGACTTGCTTAGTTACCTCGCCGGTGACATCCGACAGAGAAAACCAATTTCCAACAGTGAAGTGAACTGTTTCTGCCACTTACTCTGCTGAATTTACCAGAGTGTAGTCAACTGTTATACTAAAGATAGATACATTGTTTGAAATATCCAGAGTTGGAGCTCATATTAATGAAACCATTTCACTCATACATACGCACTTAAGAAACTTTACGTAATAAGCATATTCTATTACTGGGGTAGAAATGAACATTTATGTTGTTAGACTTGTAACTATTAATGGATCTCTCCTAACAAAAGTTGCCCATTTTTCCAGGTATGTTTTTTATTATACCATCTCAACCAGTTCATATACTTTGTGTATACTGTGTACATAGAATGGTGATATGATGCGGAGCGGAGAACTCAGCTTGTGGGATGTTGAATATATGTACTTATTATTGCACGAAATGTAAATAAGTAAGGGCTCGCCGGTAGTTAGCCAAGCACGTAAGTTGAGAGGAGAGAACAAAACATATACTTTTGTTCCGTGCCGCTACGTTTATAGCACATATGTGTGTTCGTACGTGTGGGAAATAATTTTCCATTTATTTCAACTGGTTTTATTACATGAGTAGATTTAGCAAGAAAAGCCACAATGTAGAAATTACTTTGAGTTCTTATAGAGCGGCCGCTGCTGTCATATTAGAGTTCCACGTACACACTCACACATGATTTTCCTCTTTACTTTCTTCCAAACATGAGTTATGCGTGTGTGTATGTCTACTTGTCTTGAAGTTTTGAGTACATTCATGACTTTCTCTATTTAAGTTTGTCCGAAAAGTTAACAGACAAGTAAGCAGGTAGTTATGTACAAAGTACACACGCCTATAAGAATAAAAGTAAAGGCTTTTTATGCATGTAAGTTGCTGCAGAGCATATACAATTACTTAACGCTTAATGTGTGACTTGGTTTTGTACATACTTTGTAGTCGTGTACTTTTCAGACAGTCACTTTACTCTACTTGCACTAATGCCAAATGAAATTTTGATGCATGCCACACACAAAGCAAACAAAAATATCAAGAGGAGTAGTCAAGTTAGCAAATGTAATTCATTCGTTTTATGCAATGTAAGGTGTTTGTTACTGAAAAGACCACCCATGGTAGAATACGGAAGCGGCAAGGTTTCATTAGTAAATTTGTAGGTTGCTTTTACCTTTGTTTTCTTTTTGAGAGAAGATTGAAAGTTGATGAGAAAGCGATGTAATGACGACAAAAGCTTCAAGAGTGTGTTTTAAATAATAATAGGTGTGTTAAGTTGTAACTTACGTAGACAGCGACTCTAAGGCCGTAAATACTGCGTGTTTGAAATGCGTGAGGTGGTCTCCAAACGAGAAAAAAGGAATGATTATTTTAAGCGGGATTGATTTATACAGTTCAAAAGAAAAACAATTCTTTAAGCACGTAATTGAAATCCCAACGTAAAATTTTTTGCTGCTAGCTGAATTCAATGCTCTTTCGTTTAAAAAAGGGAAAGGGTTTTTAGGTATTTTTTACTTTCACTGAATGAACTTTGCGTTTGTAGTATCCAAAATATCTTAACGTGAAAAAGCTCATTGCTTCGTTTCCTCTTTTTTATGTTTTGGTAAAACGCTTCTTTCTGCTTTTTACACGTTTGTTGCTCGCAGAAAAGGGATCCCTGTTTGTATGTTGTGCCATACCACCACTAAAGTGCCAAATGAGAGTTATGGGTTTCCATAAAAATGTGTTGCATTGAGGAAGGAAAGTCATAAAGATTCAATCTTGGGACATTCTTTCGCTCCAACTGGCGTACTCAGTCACAACATATGTACTCAACTCAGCCCACACATTCGCATGTATATCTAAGGCAAATAGAAAAAGTCTAGACCTAAGAATTTAGCTTTCTTGCATTAAACTGTTGAGCATTAAGTTATACAGTAGTACCACAGTAAAAATACCATTGCTTCTTCATAGAAAAATTCAATGTTTACTGTTGACTAGTAAAGTCTGCTTTCATTTACGATTTCACTGTTGAAAAAATAGCAACAGCAAAAAAAACTATATAAAATGTATACGAAGATTACACAACAATGTAAGTCTGAAATAAAGCAGGAAGCCGGATTTCCTGAATGTTTTCATTTCAAATGAAAATATTTTTCACTTTTGGTTAGTTAAAACTTTGCTTTTGTAATAACATACATTAGATGCAAATGCATAAAGCTTCGCGTTCTATGCAATAAAAGTATTCAAATCGACTCAAATCTGGCAGCAAGCCCAAAGTGGATCTCTATAAGGCTACAAGATTTTTTGACAATCAACCTAATCGATGACAAAACACGATTATTACTTTAAAATCTGGTCACTGATTACTAGTGAAAGTTTAGTGCAGTATTTCAACCATTTATTTAATTACGGTAAAATTAGTTTTCTACTACTGAGCTATACTGTTTTGGGACATCTTTGGAATCGGAACCCTGATTCTCTTTGCTAGTTACATGAAGTATATAAATTCTACTATTTCATTTTAGTTTATAGGTCTCAAGTAATGTCATATATCATCATTTGAAGAGAAAGGCAATCCATAGCGCATGTTTTGCATAATTTATTCAGTTCCTATCTTTTATTTGCTCTCTGAAAGTATTATCAAATGATGTGAAAACGTAAAAGTCGTATCTATATATTTCCTGCATAAATGCAGTACTGCCACCAGAATACCTTGTAGGTACAAACTAAAATGATAAAAAATGTTATATAGAAAAGGAGGTTGGCGCAAAGGACATGATTCTCAAAATAAGGTCACAATCACAAAATATTCAGTGACAACTGAATATGTGCTAGTAGGAGGTAAGTCCATTGGTAGTAAATTAGACACTTTCCCCACTAGTCAAGAGAGAACTGTTCAATGTACGTGAGAGCTACACACTATTCCGTAATACATAAAAAATAAATCAAGCTTGACTACTACTTGGTAGTAGATTGGTAGGCAACTTGTGTGTGTGACTACTTCACTTGCCAAAATTGAAGGGCCGATGAGTCTGCAGGCAGAATAGGCAATAGGAAACATTTTTGTTCTGTGTGACTGCTATCATTTCAAACAAAATATGTGGATATTTTATTCGAATTCAAATGCGCACTCTTTACAACAGAGGTTATTTCACACTTCCAAGCCATGGAGCCAATCCTCTAAACACAAATGCCAAGTTGTAGCAACGCAATCTGAAATTTTACTATGCTACTGTATAACTTTACGATGAAAGGGTATTCCGAAGTACTCCTATGACACTACTACTTGGTAAATGATACTGGTTTATGAGATGAACGTGACGAAACAAGGGCTCAAAACATGGTCATGCATAGGAATTCAGCAAGAGAGAAAGTGGTTGTAGAAAATATATTTTCCTAACATGGCTCCACTTCTGTGTATTTGCCACCATCTTCAACACCACCAACATAAACATTTTTGCCAGTTGGGCATATATATGGATTGCAATAGCAGCAACATCAGCATTTACGATACGAAGGACTTTCTCTTTCAAACCATCAAGCCTTTTTTCTCTGGCATGAAATTTATCACCAATGAATAAACCCTAATGGAATCGCTTCTGCTCCTCCTCCATTGCATTGCACCATATATCCACCTAACTTATCTGCCAGATAGGTACCATCACTCTTTTAAAAAATAAGGAAGACGATGATAGTAAGAGAAGTAAAGTACCTAAAGAGTAAAGTAGGTCCTCACTCTCATTCTCGTCAGAGCCATCCATGATTCCATGGTCGAATAATGACAGTGAAAGTAAGCATGCAGAATTTTCAAATCCACCTTTCCTGTCACTTTTCCCCAAGGAACATACTCGTTTCATCACAAACACATACATAATGCATAATATATAATTTCTAATGTGTATGTGAACCTACTTAACCACGCAAAAACTTCCATTAACAACATTTCACCAACAAAAAGAAATAAACATTACCACATTCTCACGATGATCCTAAAAAGTATTGGCTTTTGAATAGCCAGGCAGAACGAGGTGGAGATGATATATATTTTCATGCATTTAGGAGGATACTTTGTCTGGTGACACATTCGTTACACCATTTTCATTCTGAAACTATTTGCTTATGAATAGTGGTCCACTGTTGATCTGGTAAGATGTGAGTTTATACACCAAATTGTAAAATGCTAGTGAAGTCACTTGTCTTCATTCATCTCCACGGGCATCAGATACCATCTCTCTCACTCACTTTCCCCCTTACATCTCCTCTCTTAAGTCATGCCACAACGGCATTTGGAACTTGAAGCTAGTCGAATTTTCTTCAAGAAAAAAGTATCATTGATGTGGTGTAACAGGGACGCCAGTGCGGTGGTGGCAATGGTAAAATGTAGTGTGTGTGTTTTACACAATCTACCTTTTTCTGACTGACTGACTAATGTTGTGCAATAAGGAAAAAAGAAATGCGTCTTTTTTACTCTCCCCCTTTCTTCCTTTTTTCGCTATCTTTTATGCGTGAACAAATCACCTACACTGTTACCTAATATATTACTGCCGAGACATGGTAATGCATTTTCTTCTCCAACAGAAAAACTTTCTTGACGTTACAGCATCAGTAAGAGCAAAACACACAAGCATTTTTATTTATACTGCTACTACCACACTGGGTAAATACATAATATTCTCTGTACAACATCAGCAATGTAGTAGTACTTACATAAACTGTTAAACAAGAGTGAAAGTGAAATGGGCTTAGTGTCCTCCGCTTTATTTAACAACGATATCAAGAAAAACAGGACACGAGCTAGTACAACATATAACCTCCACCATACCACCGCCACCACATTTTTCGTATACATAATAACCAGCAAAGGCTATCCTCTATAACGAAAAGAGACAGAGAGGAGGTGAGATGACATTGTGTATCTTTGTTATACATATATGGTGTGGTAGTATCATTATTTCAGACTATTGCACATCGTATTATGAAAGGCGACAACGAAACTGTTTAGGTTACTAGCAATTTTTCATCTCATAACTGCTACTTTCACCATTTCACCTCTCTCTCTCTCTCTTACTCCCCTCTTTCACATTTTTCTCTATGTGCCTACATAAACTAGAAAAAATATTGTAAGACACCTAGAGCACCTTATGTCCGCCTAAAAGTAAAGAGAAAAGCGACGAGTAAAAAGCTTTCTCCGGTTGAATTATGCATGCCCTTTTCTGTAAAAAAAAGTCTATACGTTAAATGTACATCTGGCTTACATACTTATAAGACAATATATAGTGGAGCTATATGCTACGCGTGATGACGTGATAGTTGGTGTGATGCATTTTATTTGTAGTATTACAGTTAACTTCCGTTTTTGTCTCTTCTGCATTAGAGTACCCAATGTCTGGCTTTCCGACTATTACTTTCTCAAATGACTTTACCTATTACTATTGGTATACAATATGTTTATGTTTTTTGTGAAATATTAGTGTACACACAAGGAACTCACCCGTATCATATCCAATTTGTGCAGGGCTGCGACATTCGGGGGTATTTGTTATGCGTGTTTCCCTGCACAAACTATATTTTATCTGATGATGCAACTTTTTTTCTTGAAGACAGTTTTCTAGAAGATATTTGAATTTTCTATGCATTTACTTCCTATTTTTACACAAAAATACAAATTCTTCCTGTTTACGTTCGCCGCATTTTAAACACTTACAATAAGTTGTACTGCTGTTTTTTCATGTACAAACTTAAATTCCTTCATGGAGAAACGAACATTTGTGCCATTTTTAGTTTATTCAACTTAATGAAAACGAAAGTAGTTGAACTACACCTCGGACCACTGTTTGTGTTATTTCACTGAAAAAAAAACTATTTTATCCCTAAAGCATTAATATATTATATATGTTGAGTCTTTCTCGTGCACAGGTTCAAAATAGTGGGAAACTAATGTTTTCGTTAGCGCTTTTACCAAAACACATGAATTATCCATACGTTACTTTACTATCCTAGCATTTATGATTTTGTGAACATTTTTGTTCACATATACTACAAACTTTCCATGTCTAGCTCATTAACACCATATAAAATATAGTGGTAGCCAAAGAAAAAGTTGAATCGTGAATGAAGCAGCGTAAAAATTGAGGAACTAGGTAGTTCACTACAAGAAGGAAGAGCAATGATTTGGTAGTAAATGTGTTGGCTTACGTATGCCTTTGCTCCTTTCCTTTAAGACATGATAAAACTTGCATGCAAATACCCCTCGTTTTTAATGTATGGTATGCAGGAAGAGATGAATAGCATTTTGAACTGTAGAGTATACAGAAAATGAGAAAGAAGAGAAAAGAACGGCGAACATTTTCTTTTGTCGATACGGGCTGTTGGATATCCCAAATGTAAAAGTGTTTTCTAAAACGTTATGGCACAAAGAGTACCCCACGAGTGTGTTTGTTCGTGCCCTCTCTTCTTATTCTACAAATTGTGTATGCAAAACAGGACGTTGTTGGTTGTCGTTGTCGTCGACGTTGTCCTCTACGATGTACCCGTATAGTAAGAAGATACAAAATACAAAGTACACTTAATTCCCCTTTTGCTATTCTGTTTTCCTGTGCTCCACACCACACTGCTTCTACGCCCAGAGAAAGCAAGTACACAGACAAGTATAAAAGAAGAAAAGAACCAAGTCTCAAGGGATCTAGTGGTAAGCCAGTTCAGGACAAAAAAGGCAAGCCAACTAACTGCTATGTTTCTCTTCTTGTCGGCCCTGCTAGAGTAATGGGAATATATAGATGGTGTTTGTGTGTAGAGGGATTTCTATATTATGTCTGTATAGGATGCAGAGTCAGTGAGTGCAATGTCCCTCTGGTTAAGGCAGCAGTTTAGTGCAAACATACAACAAAAGAGGAAATGGAGGCCAGTGAAAGTGAAAACAGGCCAGAAGAATATTATATTTTAGTCCTGGTCTTCAGATAGCAGCCAGTGCAGTGGGATTAGTAGCAAGTAGGTGGATGTATGTATTCAACATTCATATTACGGCTATTGCAAACCTACACATAAAAAGCAGAAAGAATGCAGAAAGGAAATGTGTACGAACGGCGTATTGCGCAAAAACAATTGCAAAATGTATGAATGAATATTCGATGCAAAAACACATTTAATTCAGCTCTGCTTGAACTGAGCGTAATTCTAGGCTTGAAGGGATCTACCTATTCAATATGTAGGGCAGCTGCACACAGTCGATATATTTTCGATGCAAACCCTTTAGAATTAGAATTACCCTAAGTTTTAGTTGTTGCTCACGAAAAACATTATTTCAATGGCCCTTTAGTCTTTTGATTCAAATTTTAAACTTATATTTAGATGATTGGTTTGTATTTTATTATACAGTTAAATAAATATTTAAATCTGTAAAATTGAGTTTTGAAAGGCTTAAATAATTTACTATATTGAAGTTTTAAAATTTCACTAGACTGTAAATGAATACCTAATATTGAAAGATCTTGTTAACTAGAAGAGGCTTTAATTACTACTTGTATTGCAATTTATCATATGAATATCCTCTCGGGCTCATGTGTTTTTCATGTTGCTGCAAAAATATGAAATGGGTCATTTCTTTTTTTAGAGACTTTTCTGATGAACATATGATTATTAATATGCAATACTTCTATTCACATCGCAGCTGAAATAATGGAGGTGATACAGTTGTGTGATATGGTATCATGTTGCCGTTTCGTTTAGTCGACTCGACTGGGCTAGTGTTTTTGTTGACTCGATTGCCAGGGAAAGAGAAAGCATGGCGAAATGAGATGCAGTGTAGCGTGGCGAGAGAAAATATGTGTATGGCAGAGAGGTAGTGGTGATGGCTTACCAAATACCACCAGAATATGGGTAATTTCTGCGTATAGTAGATATGTATCTATACTTAGCATAATATTGCCGGGATTTGAAACTTACGGCTGCTGCCTGCCTGCCATCCGCTCAAACAATATTCACAGAAGAATTAATGGTTTTTGGCTACAGATTAGTAAATAGAAATTGCATCAGAGAAGCAGTGAAACAGCAGAGCTTTAGGCTGCAAGATAAGGGATATAATCCACAATACTAACATATAAAATGGTATAATAATAATAAAAGAAACTACGTAGAAGTTTTTTCTCCTATGTATTTCTGCTGTTGATTCTATGCTCCACTACCACCAGTGCACATTTTACGCATGAATTGAATTGTTATATTGCCTTTAAGGCATTTAAAAAGCTTCATCATAATAGCAGCGTACATTTATTCAAGAATGAATGGTAAACGGGATGTAAAACCCAGCAGGACACCATTTTACCACATTTTATATAGAGGGAAGACAATAATAGTAAAAACAGGGAAGCGGGAGAAAAGACAATGACGATCGTGGACACGATGATGATGACGCGTGAAAAATTCCTTTTTACGCTTTTCATAGTGGTAGCCATATACTCTCTAGTTCTTCACAACTAAATAGATATTTAACGCATTTGGGTACGTTTCTAGCTTTTCTCTTTCTAAATGCTTATATGAGATCATCAGACCGCCAAATCAGTAAGTAGTGCATTCAATGGGTGTTATGGGTATTAAAGATAAAGTAAAGTGATACGTCCATCCCGGCTTGTAATCCTGACATTGTGCTCGGTTGTGTGGATGATAAAATAGAGAAGATAAAGCTTATATTTTACTTGTTTATAATATTGACAGAATTATATATTAGGAAAGAATGGACTACGATATTATAAGAGATAATAAAAACAGCCCGCACAACAACAGCGGTGGAAAGTACTCTTGTTCCAAAAATGGAAACTCGGTCAGTAGTAAAGGGAAGATCAGACATTAGTTGAACTTATATGAATGTATGTATGTACCTTTTAGAATGCAAAGGCTTCGCAATTTTTTCG
>JAQIWN010000910.1:0-25061 GCA_034699025.1 Entomobrya cf. arborea Gr-Col-00668
CATTTTAGTATTTTAGAGGAAAAAAACAATACGGAGTTAGATTGGGTTTGGAGTGATATCTTGTATTGTCAGTCTACTTTAAGAGCGAATCAAGCAAGAAGAGCATCAAAAAATTGAAAGAGAGAGAAGGAGAGAGAGAGAGCATTATGTTTATTTCAGGAGGAGGAAAGTATCGCACCAAAAATAGGAGATAAAAATTTGAAATTTTTGAAATTCAATGGTTGTCTGTTGGTCTAATAGGGAATTTTTTAGGCCGATGATGTGGGGGAAACGGGAAATATTCGTATACGGTCACCAGTGTAATGTTACGAAGATTTTCAAGTACAGTTTCAATCAAGGTCAAAGTCAAGGTCGATGGAGAGAAAATTTGAAAACAAGGAAAATTAACCATGATTCTATTTGAATGCATAATAATAAGGATACCCGCAAATTTCTATGTTTGGTATTTAATGATTTTTAATTCATGAGTAATGCATGACCTAAAACTATTAGATGCATTTTATGACAACGGCAAACTTTCGAAATCGGCACCTTTTTACAGTCTCATACACAATATCAAAAAATTAAACTTATAAATTTCCGATGAAATTCTAAGATACAGAAATTCTAAAGGCCTCCAAATCTCCATCCTCAGATCTACATTTACAAACCTCTAAATCATGACTCAATTAACCCCAAACCTTTTACAATTTACAATCCCCACAAATTTATAAGTCCCTATAAAATTACCATGCCTAATTAATTCCTCTCCTGCTATACCTTTCACCTGTATGACTTCTGTGACCTGTCAACATTTTTTTTACATAACCCTTTTTTCTCGCTCCTTGTTCACACCTCGTTATCCCATCCTTCCCAAAAGATGCATTTCATTTCATTTTCATACTCCTCTTCTTCTTTACCTTATTGTGCCATCAAAAAAACCAGTAGTAAGAAGCACTCATTCTCTTCTTGTCTTTTCTAAACTCTACTACACTTACTATCGAACCGCATCCTATCGTATCATACTTTCCTGTGAATGGGCGACATGCTGGCAAAATAAGGCAAAAAACAATGTACATTTTCAATCTTCATCTTCTCTACTTCCAAACAACACACATACATCCTCAAAATATATATACTCCACTTAAACTATTATATCCACACAAATTCCTTCATAATATATTCCCCTATTTTACAATTCCCTATTCTCCTCCATACAAAATCCACTCTATTTTCTCTACAATATCAATATAGAGTCTTTTCTCCTCTACAAAAAAATAACATGTAAAGTCTCTCTTCTTCTACCACCACCACCGTTACCGTTTTTGATGTGTTACCAATCTCTCTCTGCAATATGCAATGCAATCCTATTATGTTAAAAATTCTACAGTGCAAACCAACCGTGTGTACAATTTCAAAATGTTCAGTATTCCTTCCACACAACTTTTCTATATACACATCCATTTAACATAAAACCCTCCTCTCTCATCTTCATTTTTTCTACATCTTCTCAATAACCTTACACACAGTATTCACTCTTCACTATTCCTCAACTTACTTTACTTTTAAAATACATTTCATTTGCATTACATGTCATTTACTCTATTTTTTTACATTAAAACAAAATAACAAAAGTGAGAGCGGAGAGCGGAGGAGCAAAAGACGTAAAAAAACAGCATGCTTTTTACTATCAAACTAGATTGTAAATCTACATGCTTTTTTATTTTTATTTTCAATGGGTTAACTATTGAACCCAATATTGTAAACCTAACGTAACATGTGTACATCACTCCATCCATCCAATCCAATCCACCAACATATTATGAACTTCCTCATGTTATGTTCTTCCAAATCTTTCAATCTTGCCTACTGCCTGCCTTTTTATTTCTCTAAATCTTCTTGTGTGATTTTTTTTAAACTCCTCTCATCTTTTTCTACTTCTCTAGATCTTTTTTTTCTTCTATTATTTTACTTTTTACACTTATTCTTCTACTCCTTCTTATTTTTTAAAGAGAAAATCATCCTCCTTTGAGAATTTTTACTAGCGAAAAAAATAACCCAAAAGTAGCAACAGCAAATAAGACAGATCAGATTCACAATCCACACACAATTTTTTTTTCTTTTGCATAACATTCTATTTTACACACTCAAAAATAATTTTCTCATTTTCAATTCTCAATCTTCTTTTTAAGTAAATATAGCGTATGCATATTTATCTATCATTTATATAAGTACTTTTTGCATTGCATCAAGATAACACTTTTATCAACATCATCATCATCAATTTTTTTTCTTCTATATCTGTCCATATCACAAAATTAAATGGCCAACGGTTACCTTGAGGACAATTTTTTTATGCATGTGGCAACGTTACGTTACAAGCTCGTTACCTCTGCCTCTGCTTTACTTTGTACTTGCATTTCAATGTATTTAACCCAAAGTATACCCAGTGTATCTGCACTCAACACTGCACTGCATCTTCCAATTACACCACATTTTCAATATTAAACAAAGTACCCCTTTTCCTTCCTTTAATTCAACCAGAGAGACACTATTCTCTGAGCTGTCTATGGCTTGTCTTGTCTTTTGTCTGTCAAGTGCCCTGTCAAGTTATCTCATCATTATTATCATAAAAGCATGTAATAATTTTGTATACTAATCCCTTCTTCCCCTTTACATAAATATTTTTTTAACCCTTTAACCCTTCTATGCATTTTAAAATTAGCATTATGCATTGTCATTCCCTTATTATTATGCACAATGTCAACAAATCTCATAATAATTTGAAAGAATCTCTTGTTTTATACGTTACGTTTGTTTCCTCATCTTTATTACATTTTACTTCCTCCCATACATTTGTAAATACTCAATGATGAGTGGTGGCGGTGGCAATGGTGATTGTTTTTGCCACACACTTTACCAAAAAAAAAACGACTTGTTGACCAAAACTCTCTCAGCATTGCATTTACATTTGCAATCACCCATACAAAAAAAAGGTGTACATATTTTTTTTGTATACCTGTGTCCACCTGGTCACTATAGATGATACCAGCCACCAGACCAGACAAGACCACAATAATAAATAATATTTATCTATTTTTTTTCTCATGCAAGCATAAAAATTAGTGTGTTTTTTTGGGCTCAAAAAAACATTATGCAACTCGCACCATTTTGTTCCCTTTCATTTTGTAAAATAAATAGAAATATACATAAAGATCCTCAATACAATTCCATATATCCATATTCCCTCTCAGTTAGCTTTACCATCACATCACACATCAGAACAGATCAGATCACAACATCCTTGGACACTATTATCATAATCACGACGAGACTACGACAGCAAAAGTGAGAAAGAAAATCCCGAAAAAAAAAAAATCTGAATACTTGCTCATCTCATCTCACACAGATTTGCCTGATCTGAGATCATAGATCGCACGTCGTATGTCGTACTCCATTCCACTCAACTCGACTCCACCACCATCCCTCCACATTATTAAGTTAACTTTTAAAAAAACATCCAATCCACATCCATATCCATATCCATAGACACACTTCTTCTTCTTCTTCTACAAGTTTTACAAATCTGAGCCATTTTTTATTGCAATAAAATAAGTAGTAACGTAAGTGATTTGAGCTGTGAGCTGCTGCGAATATGATGCGATGCGTTGATCATGATTATGATCATGTATGATGTATGTTTTTGGCTGTATTACTAACACACAGTTAAAAAGTGTATCTGTTGCCCTATTCTGTATTTTTTCTTATGCATTCATTCGAGTCGAATGTGTGCAATTTTTTTTGGATGATTCGGTTAGCTTTACACAAGCTTGGTTTTTGAGGAGGATGTACCCGTGAGTAGTGTGTACCCTTTTCTTCCTTCTTTTTATGGCTGTTTATGATATTTTTTAATGATCATGATTGTTAATCACTATTTTAGTAATTAGTACTATGCCAATTAATATATATGATGATGGGTTGAGTGTAAAGAATTTTTAGACAAGAATTAAGAGAGACTTAAGGTATGAAATGTTGTAGGACCGGACACTTCTCTACAATGGCTTGGTATACTTGTTTTAAAAAGGAATTCAAACTTTTTATCTGTAAATTAGCAATTTAATGAAATATCATATGCATCTTGGTATACCGTTTTGAATAATATGAAGAAATACCTTCACCAAATTACATTTGCATTCTTCCAAGACTTATGATCAATGTGATCATCCATCAATCACTTTGTTTTGAGCCCAGAGTGAAAAACCATTTGGTCATGAATATTTTATAACCCAGTGTAAAAATTAGTACAATAGGTAACTTCACAAAAATGTTCCCATGAAACCAAAAAAAATATGTAATAAAACAACCATTACTTCTACTTGACTGAAAAACAAAACACAACAGCAACAGTAAGTAAGGCAATGCTTAAAATTTAGTGTGGAACCTCGCTCCTGGCCCCGCAATTTTACTCAACTACAAAGCTAATATACCACCACCACCGCATTCAACACTGTTCCATTACATATTTTTCTAAACCTTCTACATTGCAGAAAAACACAAAGCTTCTAACCAAGTTTTCTTGACATACCCCGACATTCCTTAACTGTCAATGTGACACCTAGTCATTTGGATTTGGATACAAAGTCAGTGAAATTCGTAGCCCTGGATAAAAAGAACCGGAAACTCCCTATTTGGGTCATTATTGGTCTCATTTTTCAAATTAAATAATGTCTTCTCTTAAAACTTTAACTTAACTTCATCAACATTTTTTTTTGCACATAAATGCACGCGCATATTATGTATTCATCGTCAAGCTTAATAGCTTAACACTTAAAAAATTTAAGTACATTTTAATATCCAAGTAATGTGATAACAATAAAATGTCTTGCTTTTTAGTAGACTCAAAGATGCAAATGTTCAGAGAATTTGTACACCACCACCACCACCACCACCGGATATGATGTCGGCGTCCATGTCCATGTCCGTGGATCGGATTGGATTTAGTGTCGACTGTCTTCATGCATATTATCCTAGTTTACATCTGCCAAGGCATCATCTCCATTCCACAATGGCTACATTTTTTTAAAGCTTCATGCAGTCACACTCCCATCATCACCATCACCACCACCACCACAACTGCCATAAAAAGTACGAAAATACTTACGAGAGTATTTTGTGTTTTGAGAAGAGACAGTAAAGTAGAGTCATAAAATATTTCTCTTGGATTCCTCTCCTTTCCATTTCACCTTCCATCATTTTCAATCTTCCTTCTCCCTCCACATTTTCTTACAGAAAGCAAACCAGAGAGAGAGAGAGAGAGCTTTAGATTTTTTTCTGTTGTATATTAGCTACCTATCATCTTCATCATCATCATCATCATCATCGCCATTAAACCATATTATTGTTAAATATACACCCGACGACGACAACGACAACGAGGAGAATCGCGATCGTAAAAGTGGAATGCAAAAAAAATTGGCCTATACACAAACTACACACACCAATCTCATACTTTTTTAGCATGCATGAATTATATTTCGCGAAAAAAAAACGTCGTTTGTACATTGCATATATGCACAAGAAAGACACATGCATTACATCCTTTACTTTACAGAAGTTAGAGTAAACCTTGATAAATATAGACACGTCATATTTTAATACCTACTCATCTCTTCGATCTCCTCCTCATCATGATCATCATCATCATCGCATCGCCAATATTACCATAGCTCTCTTACAAGTTTGTTTCTTGTTGTTGGGTCCATTGAAATGGGTGAGAGAGAGAATTCCTCTAGGCCAACTGAGATTCATTCAAATAGGTAGTAGATCAGTAGCAGCATCAGATCATCTCAGAACAAAAAAAAATACAAATATTTTTGTGTGATATGAAAAAAAAGCTTGCTTAAGCTTTAAACGTCACCATCAACACAACACACCACCTTACTTGCTTGTTCTTAATATTTTTGCTTTAAAAATATGTGGTGCAAAATAAAAATATATGCTTTTGTATGAAGTATGACTTTATTCTGTTGTTTTACTACATGTTTTCAAGCTAGCTTTTTTCTTAAGAATGTAAGCTGCTCTTTAGAATGATGACTGATGAGCTACTTTTATTGTTTTTCCCTAGAAAATTGCAATGTAGCTTGGTATGTATTTAATGTATGTTTTTTGCGAAATATACAGTTTTGGAAACTTGAGAAATAAGACGTTTATGTCGGGGATGTCGGAGGATTGTCATTAAAAAATTAAACAATTGAACAAAAAAGTTGAACAAGGATCAATTTTGTTTTTTATGACATGACTTGAATAGAAAATTGACAGTTTAAAAAATTACATGAAATTTATTTCTTCAAATGTAGTCGTTGTATATCAACAACCAATAGAAACGTATTTTTGAATTTAAGCGTGTTGCCGTTGCCATGCCAGGTAACTTGGTAACAAACAGACCAGGGACATTGAATGCATTTTTTATAGAATGAATGGTTAAGAAAACGGGAGCTTTTTAAATAAGACAATTTTACGACTTGAAATAGTCACGGTTAAATTTAGATAATTTGAGAATTAGGTTTATGTATATTTAATTATATGAAAATTACTTTAAATGGTAGAACGGGAAACGGTAATTTTTTCATAAAACGAAAGTTGCAAAGATGAAAATGTTTTATGTTCTTATTCGACATGTTTGCAATCCCAATAAAATCTCAACGTTGATAATACGAATAATTGCTCTTTTCATATTTATGTCGTTGCCCGGCCCAAGTTGCGAAAAATCCAAGGCGAAATTAGGAGTAGGCATTGTTCAAGTGCTTTGCACTGCAGTTTAGGTAATTATTGCAATTAAAAGCCTTTAAATTTGAAACCTTGGATGAATGCATGCAAACCAGTCTTTAAAAATTCTGCAAGCGCAACCAAGTTTAATGGCTTATTCTTGGGCCTTTTTTCGAATTCTTTTTTGCGTAGTTTTGTGTAACTAAAATCATAAGTCAAGGCGCACAAGAATAGTGTTTGTGTGTGTACTGTACTCGACCAGACCGACCATGACATACCGGAATAGATTTTTTTTGTGTTGGCATATTTTTATGGTTGAACAGTTTAATGTCTTAACAGTTTCTTCGGTCAGTGGTCACAAGAGTCGTAAGTCCTTCCTTACATCCTCATTTTCGATTCGTGAAAAGACCCGACCGGCGTTTGAAACTATTTTTAGTAATTTAATTGCTTTTCTTTGGCTGGCGACATGTGTGCTAAGCAAACCAATCTAATATGAATTTCATAGAAATTCATAGGTATTTAGTAAAGTAATTATTCACCAGGATCATAATTTGGCTGCGTGTTTTTAAAGGAAATGGTGGGACGCGGAGTTTTTTAACTGGAGCATGTAATATCCAATGTAAAAGTGACACCTGCTTTTCCATGACACACAAAAAATGCATCATTTTGATGGAAAAATTACTCATTGTTTCTTATTTTTCTCTCTGCTAATTGTGATTTATGCTTAAATAGTATTTCAATTAATTTCCTGGAGCTCTAACAAAATGTGCAATAAAAAGGCTCAATAGTATAGTGTATAATTCGTAAAGCTAGTTAACAGTTATATGTCCCAAACTTATGTGCTTACAAAATAGTGCTCAAGGTTTTAAGTTTTTATTGTTCTTTTGCTTACACAGAAAGACAAAAAGATTTTAGCTAAAGAAGGATTCAGAGAAAGAGATCAGAGGCCATAAAAATAATGCCCCATGTCAATGTCATGAATATCATCATACATCTGCCTTTCAGAAAAGACTCGGTTGTTGGTCGGCGTGTAAGTTTGTTTTATAAAGACTAATGGCATGGTGTTGTATGATTGTTTGATGCTCAAAACTAAAGTAAAACGCATTTTCAATATTAGCACATCATCATGTCATGATCATAAGTACTTTTGCAAGAAAGACAAAGGAACAATAAAAATTAATAAAAAAAACAACCGAACAAGACGGAAATGCCATTACACAATATTCAATTCAATCCAGCAAGTCGCCAGTGCAGTAGTCAAAATATATATTTTTTTAAACTTGTTAATTTAACTTTTAAGAAGAAATAATATTGTTAAGGTTTCTTGCACCCTTTTTTTTCTTACAAGCTGAAATATTTTATTTGTTATGTACCAAATTATTGTAAAACCCTCTCTTTATTCATATACCAAGACTAACTCAAGTCAACTAATGACTAAAAAAACCCAACTGACCTATGATTTGTATGATGTATTATAAAGCAAAGCAGTATGCTAATATAATTTTGCATTCATCCAATTTTATAGCTACATCAACAAGTATGCAAGTTCTTGCTGATGATATGTCACTCAGTAGTCGCCGCTGATGCAATAATACAAAAAATATGATTGCATTTGTAAAGCATTCCTTTTTTTATCAGTGGCGTCAACTGTCTCCACACTCAAATGATAATTATATTTTATGTATCTCCGGTTCTAGTAAAATAAATAGCTGTTTAAAGTGAGAAGATGATGAGATTTTTGAGAGAGATGAAGACGAACAAAGATGAATTTTTCGCATTTTTATTACTTTATTGTCGCTTTTATTTTAATACGCTTTAAAAGGTGAACGATTTGTGTCCTTCATCTTTATTGTGAAATACCCCAAAGAAATTTCGAAGAGAGAAGCAAGCGAGTGAAGATGAATTAATTTTTTAGGCAGTAACTTTTTTAACAAAAGCCATTTATAAAGTACAAAAAGAAAACGAAATGAAATAAAAAATAGCTTAAGTATTCATTACTTTTGACATGAATCGTTGATATGTCGTATTCGTATTTTCTGTAATCCTTTCTTTCGTCACGTAATGTACTAATTAAATTGCATCATTGAAATAATGATTTTTTGTCAAAGTGGAAAAACTTGGGTTACGCGACAACTTAAGAATTTTTTAGAAAATTGGGCCATGTGAATGTGTTATGTCTAAAAAATAACCATTTAAATTTGAAATCTGAACCCTCTATTTATTCTATCGATTGACTAGGATTCTTTCTTGCAACCTTAAAAATAAAATATATAAAATGGTTTCATTAAAATATTCTTTAAAAACCAAAATGCACCCAGAAAAACTTGAAATTTAATATTAATAATTTTTTTTTCTCTTGCTAAATATCCACAGAAAGATTTTCTACTTTGATTTCAATTCAATGTAGGTCACAAAGTCACAAAATACCATCCAATTTGATAATCCTAAACTAAAACAAAGACAAAAATTGTAACATAAGTAGCTCGTCAGTTCATTCATCCATTTTTTCCACTTACGGGATAATTGATTTTTAACTTTTTGCAATGACGATGTATTCTAGAACATTTCATTTTACCCCAAAAATCCTCTTCTCGTCGAACGTCATAAGAAAGGTTTAAGTTTCAAGTTGCGAAATTTCCATATATGTAATTGTAACAATTGCATAGCTATGAATTGATCAACGTCAAATCAAAATATTTTTTTATCAGGCCAATCCGGTCATTTACGTAAACAAGTCATTCTTAAATATCATCTTTAAAAAAATTAGCCCAGAATCTACGAACAGCTGCGGCTGCAGCTAAGGTGGTGGAAATTTACATAGGATAGATTTTGCAGTTGTCTACCATTCCAATTTTTTTTTATCCGTTACAACCTTTTAGCAAATCAATTTGCTAAAAAATACAATTCACAAAATATACAACTTATAAGTTTTCCTGATCAATGATCATCCATTTCCAATTCTAAATGTGTCTCGTTTTGCCCCATCTCTACTATTTCTTTTAACTTGAAATGATTTCATGGTGGTGGTGCTGTAGTCAATTATATAAATGCCATTTCAATAAACCTGCGTCATATTCCATTTCAATTAAATTCTGTCCTTCAACGTGTCACCTCTGATAATAAAGTGTTAAATAACTTCCCTGATCGGATGAGAAAGGAAGTTGGAAAATGGATTTTTATTTGATGAATTGATTGTCTTTTAATTCATGCTAAAGTGAGCCACTTTCAGTTGTCCAGTAAAATGCAAAGAACAAAATAACATTAAAAGGTTCATTGACAATAAAAAGTTATGATGGATCAATGCTCGACATGCCATTTACTTTTTTAAAAAGATTTTCTAAAAACATGTCTGTCTTTTCCAATTCGTTTGACAAATGGAAGATGCGAAGGTAGATGATGGAAGATGGAGGATAGTATTGTGTATTTTGTTGGAAAAGCATTGTAAGTTGGAGTGACACATTTTATGTATTTTTACATTTAATGTAATTTTTATGATTGTAGGTCGAAATCCAATTTCCTCTCTGATAAATGAGTATACAAGTAGAAAAAATTGTGATCGAGAGCTTTCTTTCTTTTTCCATCTTCCTCCCTCTCTCTCTCTCTCTCTCTCTCTTTATCTCTTTGGCTGAGGAAATAAGAGAAAGCCACTCACGCACGTCACGTACTCGTCCGTACGAAACCGAAGAAGATTGAAAGGAACAAAGTTCAACCTTAGCCATGCATATAGTATTTTTCATATGCTATATTCACCCGGCGTCGGCTAAGCATCATATACCCCCATATGTTTTATGTATGGTAGTATATGATGCTTAGCACGACGCCGGGTGAATATAGCATATGAAAAATATAATACATATTTGCAAACTATACTCGGTACTCGGTACAATTTGCTTTGTTCATCTCTTCGGCTCGTCCTACTCAAAAATATACTACCAATTTTTCCAATGAAAATATTTACGCAAAAATAAAATGCTACAAATACACAAAGTAAAGTAAAAATATAAATATATATCAATAACTAAATCTTTCTCAGTACATAGTACAGACAACAGAGTAAGAAAATCTTGCAAAAATATAAATTCTGGTAGGTAAACCGGTATGATGAAATGCCAGCGAGCAAAAAATTAGCTATTAGTTCCAAAAGGTAATTAAAGTAAACTGGATTTCAAACACGCTAGCTAAATCTGCGACCGATTTAAGACTTTCGACAACAAAATGATTAGCCAGGCCAAGAGAAAGATTTTGCAAACCCATTAACAAATATGTCTAAATAAAAATAAATACTGGTTAGAAAAACTCTTTTCCCTAGTTTTTTAAATTTAATTTCTTTCCAGAAAAGTTTATGTATTTATTATCTAATTAGCAAAACAGTTCATAAGAAGAATTTATCATCCGGTCAAAAATCGAAGCTAATGGGCTGCTATACAAAGTTCTACTCGAGAACTGCATTCACGACTTACAACAAATACCTTCAGTCTGCATTTAAAATTATAATTTAGGATAGAATTTTGCCTAAGATGCTGGAACTTAATATTATTTAACATTAATCAAACCTGCAATCAGCTGCGGAAAAACTATAACTTTAAAATACATGTTTTTATCTTTACCAAACTCCAATTGATTTCATAGAAATAAATAACTCATACTAAGAAATACTTGTAGAAAGTACACAAAAAGATAAAATTTGATTGCTCGCGTTAACGTTGACATTTGGTGTCCACTATTTTGATAATTTACGATTCCAAGATGTACAATGAATGAATGTAAGATGAATGTACAATGTATATTTTAGTCATTATAATTTCAAAATGTTTTCATAATATAATATACATTTAAGTCATTTGTTGAAAGTTTTTTGATGAACAAAACTTTACTATGTTAAGAAAAACATAACAGTTGTACTAATTATCTGAACAGGTCAACAATGTAATTAAACAAGGTCACAGAGAAGAGTAGGTTTACACTGGCTTCTAAGTTCACAAGCTAGTTTAATTTCTGAATCAACTTCGAAATTATTATACCTGTGTTGATGTATTTGCATTATTGATTTAACTTTCAAAACTTCAAAAGCAAATATGCACAGACTCTTCTAAATAAGAGAACCCTTAACAACTTACAACAGGTATCCAAAGTTTGAATAAAAATTCTTGCAAAACATTATTCAGGTATTGCAAATAGACTATAGAAGTTTAAACTCTTTTGATACTTAAGATTAATTTAATGTTATAAGGTAGCTAATAATCTAGGTAATTTCGTGTATTTAAAAAGAAATTAACATGGTTAGCAAAAGAATTCAAATGACCGGCCAGAAAAAGCGTGCGAAAAAATTATCGTAAAATAAATTCATTTGGTAAGCAAAAGAGTTTTTTTTAATCAAATGAAATTTATATTCTCCCAAATAATAACATTTGACATTATTTATTCGTCTAAGTTCACCCCAAATCATGAGAACATCGAACAGTTTAAATCTTTGCCAATTTTCAGGTCGATCTAACCAAGCGTTTGTTTTTACCAGTAAACCAACAGACGAAAGACAGACATTTTACTCGGCTTCACTCTAAATCTATTAAATGTCATGCTGGCACTATATTTAGAAAAAGTACATAAATATATTTTTTCTTCATATTTATATTGCGTTGTACAAAGAAAGAATCAAGATTTCCAATATTATGTACAAAGGCAAATCTAACTAAAAAGATGCCCACACGACACGTCAAAAAATCTAGTTCAAACCTTGTAGCGCCACCATACCACTCATTACTAAACTGTATCCTAAAATCACGTAACAACTTTAATGATGTTTTTTTTTTGTCTTCTCTTCTGTCCATACACCATATCCCGGTAAAATCTTTGGAACTATTTACTTTACTACT
The DNA here is from genome assembly GCA_034699025.1 of Entomobrya cf. arborea Gr-Col-00668. NCBI lineage: Eukaryota > Metazoa > Arthropoda > Collembola > Entomobryomorpha > Entomobryidae > Entomobrya > Entomobrya cf. arborea Gr-Col-00668. The sequence goes on from JAQIWN010000910.1 coordinate 12,618, forward strand.
CTGCCTGTCCTGTCATACTCATCTTTCAATGTTTTGGGTATTCTATTGCATCAAAGTATTTTTGTTGGTATTTCCATCGAGTTCAATCTGTTACCAGTTGGAAGCGCTGTGATTTTTTTTCTGGAAGGCGTTGCGTTGCTTAGCGTTTGTTATTGTAAAAAAATACACTCAAGTCAAGAAAGACATCACCGTTTTTTTTTCATCACATATATTTTTCCCTATTGATAGTGTATATTTCCAATACGTAGTATTCATCTTACAATAGTTACAATCTCACAGTTTTTCCTTTTTATGATGACTTGTTGCGACATCGACATCCAATCCACGAAAGTCAGGGCGACCAAGGTAAACCACTTTCATCAAAAAAAAAGAAGCTTTCCCAATATCTCAATTGAATGAATTACTGTTTCGTTCTCGTCGACGAAGACAGCATATCCGCATCTTTGTTTCTTTCTGCTCAATTTTTTCAATGCTTTATTTATACTACAATATTTATTTAATGTATAATATTTACATGCATTAAAAGATAGGGTGGAAATTTTTTAATATGACTAACAGTAAGACGGCTATTTATAATAGTATTTGTATAATGCCCCTATTATATTTCTGGACTATCTGGACTCTTCTGGATTGGAGTATGCGTGGTGTTGTCTAATAACCTTGTATTTGTATACTGCTACGCATAAATTTTAAATATAACGTTTTTTCCATCCAATCTAAAGTAAATACAAAATAGTGATAGTGACCTAAAATTAAACCAGTAAATGTAAAAATTATAGCTTGTCCATTTAAACTATATTTTTTCTTTAGATTTTTTCCATGGCAATGGCATTCCTAACTTTCTAAACAAGTATGAAATTCAATCTATAGTTTTGACAAGAATAGGTTGTGGGGGATGCGGGGGTGGTTGTAATGTAGAAAATATTAATAATTACTGCATATTGTCTTCTAAATTATTACCTTAAATATATATCTATTTTTTACGAATAATTATAATTTAAGTATCATAATTTAAAAAAAAAAATAGAGAGATAATGAGGAGTAATCAGTGACATTATATATTTTCTGCAGTGGGACATGGTATGGAAAATGGATGCATCTCCGTTATCTGGCTGCCTAAAAATATCACAAAATTATTATTATCGACCACCACCACTCTATTTCAGTATTCCTCTTCAAGTTAATTAGCCTATCATAAATAAACAATTATAAAAATGTTAAATAGCAGCATAACAGACGCGACTCTCTTTTGGGGTTGGTTGAGAAGTCTGCAGAACAAGATTACTTGGAAAAGACGTTGCATCTTTATTCTTAGGTCACGCCAGGCCACAACATGTAATAAAAATGTCATTGTAAAATACATTGAAAGGATAGGATTTATTTTGAGTAAGCCAGAGTTAGGTATAGCCTGTTCTTGTAAAGCACTGACTCATGCCAAAGCCATAGATAAAAATTATGGAAGCGGAGGCAACTGCAACTCAAAAAACCAAATAGTTTAACAGCTTTACTGACTTGTCTTTTTGGTGGAGTCGGATTCAGGTAAAAAAAAAAAACCATTTAGATTTGAAGGAAAGCTTTTAAAGCAGAGAGAGGAATCAACTGTTATCTATTTCCTTCAGCCAATAATGTACACTCCAGTGCAAAAATAAACTATTGAGTGTGTATCCTTTTTAACATAACTAGGATAGGAAAAATATTGCGTATTATCATCATTTCCAATTAGTTGTAGTGCATCTTGTGTGTAAAATCAGTTGTGCAGGTACTTTAGGGATAAAAAATAGCGAGTATTTTGGTAAGTCTGTAATGTTTGTATTGGTTGGACCGTTTAAACATCGCATTTTTGTATTCTGATAGTGTATTAAAATAAAATTCTACATTACTCCTTATACTGTGTGTAGTATTTAGGTTTTTTTTTGTATGTTGTGGATTATAATGTAACGCCGTGTGTGGTATTTTTGTATTTACTGCCGGTTGTAAGTTTTCGGTTATAGCGTTACTACTTGTATTTATTGTACATCTTGTCATAATAATGTTCCTTTTTGTTTTAATGTGAGTAAGAATAGTAACGCCAGTTGTTGGAGATATCACAAAGTTACACCACCACCACCGCCGGGATTTAAAAAAGAGGAGAAGTTATAGTTTTTAACGAGTGACAATTCGAGAAAATTGATGGTAAAATAAAGTGGAAAAATTAGGTAAGTTTTAAAATATTTAATTGATAGTTTAATTGAGATTTTGAGGTATTAAATGGGTGGTGGAGAGAGGGTAAATAGGTAATGCATTAGAGGGATAGGGGGATGATGATTGTGTGTGTGTATTTGGTAGTACTTTGATATGTTGTTTGAAATTGTAGCGGTGCTTGTAGTAAAGTGACGGAGTCCCTCCGAAGAACCAAGTCAGATAACAAGGAAAGGATACAAGACGGCGTACAGGATAAACAGCGTTCCTCTTTTTCTGGAGTGAATGAAGCAGTTTGAAAAAAAGTTTGGATTTTGAAGGAAGCAGCGATCAAAGCAAGAAGTGAAGCCAGAAAGCCAGTGTGTGGATAAAAGGTGAAGAAAGTGTTTTGGGGAAAATAAGGAAGATAAGAAGGAGACTGGACTGAAAAAGGAGGGGGAGGAGACTAAATACTAAAGCGAGGGAGTTCTGCCTCCAAACATTGTGTGCTGAGAAAAAATTGAAATTGTTAGAGAGTTAATTGTACTACAATATCCAACCTTGTTTACTAATTATTTAAAAGGGTAAGGAATATTGTATTTTTGTGAAGCGGCGTCTGTTAGTAGGTATTAATGTTATGAAGTGGTGGAGTAGTTTAAATACAAGTAGGTATATGTGTCGGTCCACCTGCCGGGGGGTTTAGTTTTGATGGTTGTATTTTGAAAGTGCCGACAAAGTCAAATACACTGACTAATTATTGGGCTTGTATTTGGATTATTAAAAAAAATTAGTAGAATGTTTAAGAGCTATCTTAGGTGTTTTGGATTTATGGCCAGATGTAGTATTAATTATCCTTGAAGTTAATTTATGTCAGAAATTATAATACAGATTTTTTTTTTGTTATTTAGAGTTTCGTTTGTCAAGTGGAGCAAGAAAAAGTAATTATCAACACCTGAGTCAAGATGAGTACTACAGAGAAAGAAGTTAAAATTGGAGATTTAGTATGGTAAGTTGAATAACTGTTTACTACTATCCATGAAGGATTTTTAAATGTTAGTGATTAGTCTACTGACAGTTGACGCTAACAGTTGGAACCAAACAGAGAGATACTCCTGATCAAAAACTAACTGCAATTTTTTTTAAATATGTGTATTTTGTAGATTAATTTTGTTAAAAATATGTGTTCTGTTGATAGTGACCATATTGTAAATATTGTATTTATCTAGGTATTTTCAGTTAGTTTCTGATTTCATTACTTTTCACATTTTCAGTACCTGTTGCAAAGAATATAGACATATGTTAAAAAGCTGTTGTGTTTTTATGAATGTTTAATATTATGCCACTTTAGTCATAGTCAATAAATTACATTTATTTTTCGTTGTACAGGGCCAAGATGAAGGGATGGTCTCCATGGCCAGGAAAGGTAATGTCGAATATTATTTTGTAATATTTTGTTATTGTGTGGAATGTTAAATAGCTAATTGTAATTTTTAATGTGATGTTTAATGTTTGAAGGTCTGCAACCCAACTCCAGCTCTGCAAAGATCAAAGTCTAAGTCAACGAAAACGCAGTTTTGTGTTTGGTTCTTTGGCACCAACAACTACGCATGGATTGAAGAGCACAACATTAAGGATTATGAAGGCTTCAAAGATAGGCTATCGAAAACTTGCAAAACTGCGGCATTTAAAGAGGCCTACGCATCTGCTGAAGATTACATTGCGAGAAAAGCTGCTGGAATTGATGTTGACGCCGAAATGTTCCCAGAGCCGGCTGACTTGGATTCATTTACAAGCCAAGAACTTGGAGGGGATGGTAGTATTGGGCTTCCTGATATTAAGAAAGAAGAAGGTGATGAGGAAGAAGGGGGTGATATAAGCTTGACAACTATTAAAGCTGAGGTACACATATAAATAAAGTATCTTACACAAGTTTGTAATAGTTATAATTTTTGCTTGAATATTTAATTGAGTTTAATTGTTTTTTTTTGGGTTCTAGCCATTATCTTCACCATCTCCATCACCAAAGAAACGCAAGAGTGCTGATGACTCTCAAGCGTCGTCTACGGTAAAAATGATTTTCTGTGAAATGCTAAATGTAATTGTTATTCTTGATTGAATTTTGTGTCAATAACACAATGTTTTTTTATGTATTAACGTACCCCAGCCTTCAGTTCCATCCCAGAAGAAAAAGAAGACTTCAATTCGTAACGGCGAGTCATTCTCGAAGAAGCGTAAAAGTTTGGTGACCCCACCTGTAGATGGTACTAGTTCTTTCGTCAAGTATCAAAACCATGCTCCACGTAGATCAGCGGCTGACATGATTTTGGATCGTCCAGCAGTTTTCAAATCAGTTCGTGTAAGATTTTTACAGCTCGAAAAAAGTTTTTTTTGCTGTTTAACTCAAAGCCTATAACTTCGACTAAACAATGAAATATATATTTTCAAATTATAGGACGATGGGCCCGTTAATGTTGGATCCATCAGCCAGTACCTGAAGGACAAACAAATTACACCATCCAGTTTGAAATTTGGCTTCCTTGGGCTTGGTATAATGGGACGAGGAATTGTGAAGAATTTGATTAATTCAGGGCATCAAGTGATCGTGTGGAACCGCACTACTGAGAAGGTAGGCAATCGTTTTTTTAGATCTGTATAAAATCATGTGTATATTGATACCTCGACCCACTACTCGGTTAGGTACTTGAACATCAATGTGGTTACTTGCGTGGTAAAATTACAATTACTTTTATAAATATTGTTGCCATTCGAATGAAGGAGAACTTTAGAGGAACTGGGGCATAAAAATAGGCATTTCCCGAGTCATTCGCCTGCGAACACTTTTCTCAAATGAATGATTAAAATATTAGCATGTCCGAGTTGCATGATTGCTATTTTTTAATGAGGTTTGAAAGTAGCAAGTCCCATCTACTTTCCGTGTCCTGTCCTTTACTGTCCAATGGCTTTCCGTCTAGCTGCTTGAATTTTGCCATATTCGATATTAAGAGGGTTTGGAAACAAAAAACTACCAGTGTGACTGTTGCATTTTATGTGTCTTTTACATCGGGCACCTACTGAAAATCTGTAATAGGTAGTGTGTTGAACTGTCCTACAATTATAAAACTACGATTGGTAGTAATGAATGAGTTGCTATTTAGAGAACAGTTTTGAATGAAATGTTGAAATAAGTTTTTCAGTTATTGAAAATAGGAAGTAGTGAGAACAATACGCAAAGTCATTTTTATTACTTATCATTTTTCATTATTCATTCACAAAAAATAATTCCATGTTCATGATATGAATATCCGTGCAATTGTTAGTTAGGTTTACACAATACAACTTGATGAAAACATTCCATTTTACATTGATAATACCTACCTATTTACTAAATACTACTCTAAGTATGTATATATCTTATTCACAAATCAGTTAAGAAAAGTGATCAATCCATTTACGGTTCTCACTTCACATTTTTATAATTAATATGGTGGTTGAGTGGTGACTGCGTCTATTGGTTTGCCATAAATATTTGCTTTGGAACCTCTATAAACTATGTACATATTATGTTTCATCATTTATCAGATCAGTATGCCACCACTAATTAATACAAATTACATTATTACAATAACTTTGACGTCTCATTTAGTAAAATATCAAACATTAATGAAATCACGGTTTTTCCATCATTTTTTGATGATCAATTTTGGGTTTTTAGTCCGTAACAAGAAAAACTTGACAGTGGACAATATTTAAACCAAATTGCGATGGTGTCTTGTAGTTTTTAGTTTTTCATTTTATTAAGAAATATTCACAACTTTAAACGCAACAAGTTAGTGCTCTCTAAAAAGGAATGATTTTAGTGACAAGGTTGAATATCGAGTTTTTTTTTTAATTCTTTTAAAACGTTAACCTAATCCTTTTGAGACGCTATGGATTACAAAGGTTAAAATTCAAACAAAAACAAAATTTATAATCACAGTACCTATTTTCTAGAAAATCTATGAAGTTTTGTATTGTAGGTAGGCATAATACGTGGACACGACAATAAAGTTAACTTGACTAAAAAATGTTTTCAGTTTCATTTTTACAATGAATTATTGATTGCAACAGTCTAAACAATTTTATTTTGCCTATTACAAACTAAATTACGATGTTCTTTTTAAAAGTATTTTTTAAGTCTCTTAGTATACCACAGTAATTCGGTTAGAGTTAATAACTATTTTTTACAAAAAAAACTTTAAAAGAAAACAAGACTATTTTTTTGACATTTGAAAAAGGAACTTAAAGTGTAGAATAAGTTTTCAAACAACTAATTTTTCAATGTTTACAAAGTCTACCTACTTATTTAAGAATCATTTAATGTTCTGTTATTGTTACGATGAATGTATACATTATTTACTTTTCATTAAAATTATGACAAAATCATTAGGGCAAACGACAATACTTTTTCGTTTCAAATTTGATTGACTCTTTCATATATATTTTTTGTTTACCAAATGCACATTTTTTTAAAACCCCATAAATTTTCTTATATTTCAATGACAATACCATTTTTTAATCTTTATTTTTTTAACTGTCCCCCTATTTGGGGTTAAATATGTTTTGTTACTGTGTTGCATTTTACACAAAACTAAGGTGATCGTATATAATATTGTGCCTTGGTTGGTTTTTTTTTGAAATCTCAATTTTTGATGAGATATAAAGTCTTACAACTTACAAGTATGTTCTTTCGGTTTAGAATTATTTCATATATTTAAATATTTGGGACATTCAATTCTCGTTGAACTTGTTAGTTATTTTTTTAACACAGCAGTTGTCGTGGTTCCGATTCCATGTAATTCATGTGGGAAGACGTGTTTACATGGTATATATTTTTTAAGCAACAAGTTTATTTTTTCAGTCATCCTTTAACTTTTTTTATTACACAAGATATTTAAAAACTAAGACAATAAAACGATTATAACACATCACAATATTATATAGAAGGAAGGGGGTTATAAATTTAGCCCAAAAAATATTTCTAAGTTATGGGGAATTGTAAATTAGTAACAATATTAAATTTAACGATTCTAAACTAATTAATATTAATCAGACAAAGGAAAGAAATATATTACGACATTAATAGATATTTTATATATTAATTATTTGTAGGTTTTTTTATTAATGGATAAAATTTAAGTATACATATTGATTTTCTGTACATTATCATCACCATTGCCAGTTTCAACTGTATTTATATCAGTTGTAGGAGTAGCGATGGTGATAGCAGTAGTAATGGTAGTGGCTTCCTTTTCACTTGATGATGATATTGCCTGTTGTTCAGGTTCCGGTTGTTGTAGAGGAGTAGTTTCTGATGAATAGCTGCCACTGGCACTACTTGCTGTACAAGTACTAGATTCTAGAATGACGGTTGCCGGTTCCGAACTGCAATTACTGGCGTTCTCCTCCTCAACTGCTTCCTTACAGTCTATTGCTATCTTGTCTTCAATATTTTTCTTGGGTAGTCTTTCTTCTTGTTCATCTTCATCGTCTTTTTCTGGTTGGGCATGTGGTGCAATCTCATTCCTAATTGAAGCTGAAGTACATTGATGGCAGTCATTCACAAATTCGGGTGGAATGAGAAGAGACACATGCTCCATTTTATCGCCATTCCCTTCAATACTCTTGAATCCTCCTTGAGAATGCCCAGTTGTCATTTGGTACACTTCTGCATGCACCAGATCAGTATGTAGAAAACCAAATTCATCACCAAAGTCATCCAGATAGATAGAGTCTGTCCTGCCGCAGGCTCCCATTCCTCGACAAGTGTCGAAATTCAGCCCCCTTGGCAAATTCTCCAAAATCTTGTTTAAAGTTTGGGCTTGCCATTTGTAAGTTTCTCGGATTCGTAAAAGTTTGTGGCTGCTAAATTTACAAACTTGGTTTCGTTTGAAAACGTAATTTTCTCGAACTTTGCATAGTTGATGTGCTGAGTAGTTGGCTACTCTTCGTACCTATAAAAAATAAAGAAAACCAAATGCAATTTTTTCCATAAAGATCCAATTTTTGTCGAATAAGCGTAACCCAGTTTTTGTACCTGTAGTACCTGATCATTATATTGATCTCGTAAAGTGTGTAATTGTTGGGTTCCAAAGTCTCGGATTTCTCCAAGATTTTTACTTTGATTTGAGTAACTCTCACGGATTCGCTCAAGTTGGGAGTAGCAGTTGTCTTTGATTTTCTTTGCCTAAAGTACGTGAAACACGACTTTTACTAAAGAGAACTTATAAAATACTGTATTTACTAATTACACTAAACTATAAAGTTTTAAAACTTTGCTTGCCTGCATGTTGTAGTTATCACGTAGCCAGTCTAGCTGCGTTGTTTTATGTTGTTCCATTGAATCAAAGAATGCCCTCACTTTCCTGGTTTGTTGGGTGGTTTCAATTGATACACATCTTACCCCGAGTCTAAAAATTATAGAAAAAAAATGTTCCCAAAAAAATTAGAAAAAAAAGTGATTTTGAAATGCACATTAAATCAAGTCATTAAATCAGATGTATTGTGGTACACTTACTTTTCCAAGATCCATGTGACTAGTTGACAGATAAGTACTAGTAGTAAAAATGATAAACTGAATGCCCATCCGACTAGTATACTCATTAATTTGACTTCCCTGAAAATATTAACATCCACGCCTAAGTGCACATAATGCGTTATGTTAAGATCCTTGTAAGACGCGATGCACAAATATAATCCGTAATCCGCTCCAGTGACATTAGACAAATGTAGAGATCCATCTTCAGATACTATGGGCGCTCCTGGATTGCTACTACTATCGTTATCCTCTGATATCCATTGTTTTGATGGAGTAATCCAAGTAATTTTTGGCCAGTAGGGCTTCTGAGCATGACAATTCAATTTCTTGTCTTTCCCCATGACTGCTTGATACTTGTATGGGGTTCTTGCAATGATATTGGTATTAGAGCAGGACCTACTCAGATTTTTTAAGTAGGTTGAAAATGGCTGCTTGACATTTTTACCAACATAGCACCACATATCTTCTGTACTGTTCCCATGGCCAATGGCCACTTTGACGGTTGCCACCCAATCCAAAAACCATCTATCTTGACAGCCACACTCCCACTTGTTTCCATCCATAAACACTTGTTTGAGATTGGGTGCGTGTGTAAGTGTCTCGGGTATTTTTGTCATGACGCTATCACTAATATCCAACTTTTCCACGTTTTCCAGTGTACTAATCAATTTTTCAATTTCCATCAGAGATCGAGTAGCGGTATCACTTGATGTGAATGTTCCGCTTACCCACATGTTTGAAAGGTTGAGTACTATCAGCTTTTTATTATTTCCAAAATAAGGTTCGAAAAATTGTACTACGTCGTTATGGCTAAGATCTACATTTTGAATGTCATTCAGTGGAGTGAACACCTCCGCATCTACGTATTCTATTCGGTTAAAACTAACGTTGAGTTTACGAAGGGCGCTCAGTCCGTTGAAAACTTGTTCCTGAAGATGAAATATTCGGTTATGGCTAATATCCAGGGAGCGCAGTGCCTTGAGGCCATTTAGCAGTCCGTTTGGGATGAGTGTCAAATGATTTTTTGAAAAGTCCAACGACTCAATTGCAGAATACTGATGATAGTTGGCAGTGAGGGACTCATACGGAATCTCGCAAAGGGAGTTGTTCACCGCCCGTAAATTTTTAACGGTGGGCATTGCTTGGAGCACTACGCTTGCCAAACTATGACTACTATCACATATATTAAGGCTATCCAAACTCTGTAGTGATGCTAAAGGTTGAAGAAGTGCTCGGATGGAGGCAGCGGGTAGGTCGGTGGTGATAGGAGTATCTCCACGTAGATTTCCTTCTTTAATTGAGAGCCTTCGTAAACTTTGCTCATTTCCCCGGAAAAGATGACTTGTGAAAAATGACTTGGGTTCAATGCTGACTTGTTCGAGATCCAGTTCCACCAAGCTATTTTTCTTCATGAGATGGGAAGAAGGAACAATGCGCTCAACCGACTTTGCATCAATTAGTTGGGCGTGACTTATAAGGAGTTTACGGACGCCCGGTGATAAATCAATTGTCTTTTGATCATGATCAGTTTTCCCAGATTCCGCAGAGCAATGAATTTCAAGAGTTTGACTAGAACTGCTATACTCACATTGGCACGGTGTCGCACAATTATACTGATAGTTGATGAAATTTTCGCTATTAATGTTATTGTAATTGTTACCGTTGGTCGTCGGTGAAAATTGACGTGCTAATGGGGAGAGTGGTGAAGAAGAGAAAGGGCCATTTGTATTTAGTGTAGTGGGGAGGGGATTTGAGCCGATACCCGCCGTTTGGGTGAACGGCACCAGTCCGTAAATGATAAGCCATATTATTAGAAATTTTTCCAATGACGAATATCTTGTTGATGATAAAGTGCCGAAGATTCTACTTGTTTTGAAGGTGGTGATTGTACCCGTTTTGTAAACCATTTTATCGTCCCCATGTACGATGTGATGTGAATTAAATCAGAGAGGTTTTGGAGGAGATGAGGAGGAAGAAAGAAAGCAAGTTTGGTGTCCTCTTGTCTATCTTTTTTAAGATGAGTCCAAAGATCTGAGATGACGAGAGTAAAAAAATATTAACATTACACTCAATAGGTTGTGATGATAGTCTTATAATTACTCTTCATGAAAAGAATTGATTGCATGTTTACAGTTAGCGTTGCTCTTTAGCTGGTCATCATCATGCAATATTATTTCTCATCATGAACAGTTTTAAATGAAGTCTGCCTTGTTAATTATATCATATCGCTTGTCCTGTTCATTTTTTTGTTGAGATTATGCAATCATACTTGCTATTCACTTGGTTATTATAATCAATTTTCATCGTTCAGTCTAATTTGTCATCATACGATATATACATTAAGGTTATAAGTTTATAAAGCTAAAAAAAAGATGTAATGAGTTGAGATGTAATTTATGCGGTACGTGATCTATTTCACTTTTTAAATTTAATACAGCTGTCTGAATAGATCAACCTTGAATGAAAAACAGCGAACTGTCTCCAAGTGCAATTTACACTGTAGGTATTCATATTTTAAAGCGTTAAGACAAAGTTTGCTATGTTGCTTTGCTAATGCTACGTATAATCTGCATGCAAACATTTTTGGATGGTTAACTTGAAAGTTAAATATTGCAAAGACTGTTTGGTTTTTTGTTGTGATGCAGTATGTAGTATACTTAAAATATTTTACGTGACATGATGATTAGTTAATATATTATGTTAACTTACCAAAGTTGAATTTCCTTCATATCGTTGTTAAATTTTGAGTTTAATATTGCTGCTAATTACTAAAAATGCATCTTTGAAAATTAATTTAATTGACTGTCGTGTGTTCACTCTTTCACTTTTTTCCACTCTCCTATGTATATTGTATACTTATGTATGTATTTTATTGGAAAAAATGAATCATTTAGTATACTGCTAGGGTCATCCTTTAGCAATTAATTTAAGATTAGAAAATAATTTAATATGCTCAAATAATTTAATCTTATCAACAGCCACAAAGTTCAACTTGGTAGTTGTCATGTTGCCAATTTAAACATTTTTTTGGCTTTCTCATTGACGCACTCTGTTATAGTTATGGGAAAAAAATACTTTTCCATAAGTATGGATTTAAAGGAAACTTTAAGGAAAAAATATTAAATAACTGTGTGTAAAATTGTCCAATTATTTTTTTGATGTTATTGTGGGAACTTGCAAGCAACACAGGATATTGTTGTTGTATCCTGGTGCTTGTTTCTGTATGGGCTGTTGCAAGACGTCTGCAGAAACTGTAACAAAAAAAAGTAAAGGAGAGACAGAGTCGAGTGTGAAGGGTATCAAGAAGAGAGAGAGAGAGAAGGGTAAAAAGAAATCTGTATACCTATACCTACCACAGGCTAACAATAACAACTTATACAACATTAATACTTTTAGTATGTCTGTCTGGTGCTAAAGCAAAAGTTAGCATGAAATTTCTACGTCGCACTCTAGCACCAAGACCAACGGCAACCCTCAATTTACAATGTGAATAGAAAATGTGCAGGGTATCACCATAGTCACCAACATAACATAATTTTACAGTACTGGGTTTACAAAATTATGTGTTACGTGAGAAAGTGGCAGTGGCAGAGCACCACTACCACATACATAACTTCATATCATATCTGGTTTTTTGTGTCTGGGTCTTGTAACTGAATAACATGGAGATGTGGTTGTGTAAAAAGATAGTTTTTTGTATACCTTTGCAAAGC
>JAQIWN010000911.1:0-25041 GCA_034699025.1 Entomobrya cf. arborea Gr-Col-00668
TTATGAAGAAAGATTTATTGTATCGGTATTGTAACAGATGTTCTTGAGATGCATTATTTTACATTGAAAAAAGTTACATTTTTTCTTCCCCATAATTTCAAGAGTGAATTTGGATTGCCAATTGGGATTTTGGTAATTTTATTCGTAATCAGCGTACCCAAATTTACATTTTACACTATTTTTCATTTCTCTTGAAAACTTACTTGGTTAATCAATTCTAAGTTAGTTTACCAAAAAATATTTTAAGTTGAAATATATTTATTAATTACGAACGCTTTGCCGCATGTATGAAATCGAAGTAAAAATACAAACAAACAAATCACTTTGTTATGAGAATAAATACTTCAAATAAAATAGTTTTCAAGATAAATTTTTAGCACACTGATAGTGTTGACTATTTATTTTATTAAAGGCAAGATTTAGTTATCATATTTGTTTATATAACGACATAACGAGCATTTTACATTTTATCGATTAATTTAATACGTACTTTTTTCTAAACTGGCGTACCAAACAATAAACTACTGGACAAAATTAATTACAGTAAAAATTTATATTGACAAATTATATTTTAGTACTTTTATACTTATCCTAAATACATTTTTCTTTAAAAAAAATAATAAATAATTATAACATCTAATCTTTACATAACAATATTTGTTGCATAATGAAAATTCGTTTTTGAGCCCTTTTTGTTGTCTTCTACTTAAAGTGAAAAAATGAATACAATCGCAACATTTTGTATTTACGCGTTAGCACCTTAGTTGGGCTTTTGTTATTGCGCTTACAATTTGTTGGTTAGTTAAACTTAACTTAACTAATATTGTCTGCTGTATATATTTTAATATGTAGGTCAGTAAAAGTACATATTTATAGAATACATTAGGTCTAAATATGCAAGCATAAACTTTAATAAAAGTCATTTACTGTCCATATTTTTCTAGAAATACACCTTTTTCAAATTTACGAACACTATATTTTTTATTTAACACAGTAAATTACTCTAATAAAAGGAACAATTCTATTAACAATCCAAAAATTACGACATGGTAACTAACGTAAATTGGAATTTCGCATCGGGTCTCGGTAGATAAACAGTTAGATTTTTTGCTTTTGTAATGTAATACAGCGCTTTCCCTAATATTTCAGTTATAACAAATTTTCTACAATATTCACATTTTATTTATGCAAATTGGAAAAAGTAATACAGCAGTAAGAAAACATTTTTAATATTCTATTAATTATTTACTTGGATTTTTTCCCGATTAAGGTTATGGATGGTTAAGGATTAAGGTTTTAAGCATGCTATATTTTTAATGATTTTTATCCCCAAATTTTGTGTAACGTTTTATTTAAAAATCAATGAGACAAAAGAAAATATTTATACAAATCTTTTAAATCTTTGATAAAAATTATAAACTTTTTATTACAAACTTTTTAAACAATTTATTTTCTCGAAAAAGTATTAAAACGGAAGCATAATCTTTAAACTTTCGTCAAACCAAAGAATCGCTTAACTTTTTTTAGTTTTTATCATGGTAATACTTGAAATGAAATGAAATTTAAAATGGTAAAGAATTGTAAAATATTTTCAGATAACTACGGTGCTTTACATGCAAATGCAAAAAAGGGACAATTCAGTTAAATTGTTTTTAAACAAAAATATCGTTTACCATTATTATTGAAGAAAAACCTATGAAGATACAATATTATGTAGTATTAGAACCATAGAGTAGCATTTTAGAGTTGCCTCCAGTGGGGGCATTACGTCAGCATTTTAGTAAACTTGACTGCGTTTTCTTCTGACAGGATCAGACTGGAGCGTGGGATTGAGGAGAAAAGTGTGTGTCAAGAGAGAAGACGAGGCAAGACAGGAACCGGTGAGCAGATCAGTTTTAGGAGACAGAAATGGAGAAGAGACAAGTTTGTTACTTGGATTTGAGTGTGTTAGAAGAGAGGAAGAAAAAAGGGGGACTTTGATTTAATTGACCAAAGGAGTTTACTAAAGTTTTTAATTGATTTTACATTTAACTGAGTTAAAAGAAGGAAATTCAATATAGTTTGGGCTTGTCTGAAAGGAAATTAATTCTGCTGTGTTTTTTTGTGATTTATTTTAGTCATCCATCCACCATTAACAGATTCACCACTGCAAGCATATTTAAGATTAGTTTTGCCGACGGTTAGTTGGCTTAATTGAGTACAATTATGATTTATATAATTAGACATTTTTAAAAATTCGACTGCTTACCGGTCGCCTTTTTGTACCACTTAAATCCACGCTATAATCTTAAGAAACGGATTTATGGACAACTTCTTTAAAAGTTATTATTATTTATTATTGTAATTTTAAATAATAATTATTTTTCTTTACGTGAACGAATAAATATATTTAAATTTTTATGTTCGGAGAACAGTTCTAACGATTTTTTTTAGCAAGGTTCACACAATTTTGAGATAGTGACTTTTCCTTAAATTTATTCATCTGACCAGAGAATAATGCAAATATAAGAGTATTCTACTCAGTCTGCTTCAAATTCAAGACTGATTTTAACCACTTGTTTTGATTGCCAACTATTTTTGCATTATTTTTATTCTGGGTATTATTCATTATGAATTTACTAACCAGTATCTGCATTAAAAGCATTTGCAGCTGCTTTCTTATAAAATATACCATGTATACAAACAAAACGAAAGTATTATAATTCATTATCGGTTATGCATGAGCTGAGAGTTGCTTGGGTAATTAGCTGTCTTACTCTATGCATTGCAGTTATTTTCTATATCATTTCATTACACAAGTTTATAGAATGGGCTTTTGGATATTATTCGTTTCATTCAGTTTTTTGTTTTTCATTTAGAAAAGCCAAACAGAAATAAATTACTGTTCTCGTCATGTAATTTTGTGTAAATCAGTATGCTTTATTAAAAGCATGAACAAATGCTATTTGTGTTGTAAAAATCAACTTTTTATTTCGGTTGAAGAATCAGAAATAATTAAGAAAAGAAGTTCAGCTTAGACATCCGGTAAAAGAAAAGCAGTAACCATGAAACTAACATTTGATCGAGCAGTTTGCAAAAAGGATGCAATTTGAAACGTGGTTTCGGTGGCATCCCAACCTTGTTTTAGAAGCCCAGTAGAATTACCTATGTTGCTAATAATTGTAGACTGCTCGTCTTTGAGATCAATTGAATCAACGTTTATTTATAAAACTCTCGTCAAAAGTGCATTTTTTAAATTAAAACAAAAACATATTTTTCAACAAAGCCAGTTCACTGACTACTAAATTAGTGCCGGTGTGCGTTTAATTATAATATTGGACAAATAATACACGGTTATGAGACAATCGTCTTATATTTAAACTCAAATGACAAATTAAATAGCAAATTAAAAATTTAACGAAATTGATTATTTAGAATTTTTTATTGACAATTTACTATAAAAATATATTATTTATTATCAGCAGGAAAATTAGTAAGATAATTTACATTTTAGGCATAAATTTGATCTTATACTGTAATAAATTATGTCAACGGACCTAAATGTTTAAAACGTATTTAATACCATGAAAATCAAACCAAAAAACCTTGCTCGAATCAATTTTTACCCAACTAATGCATCTTTATTTGTTGGGGTGATTTAAACATATACGTATCAACTTTAACCCACTAATTGCTGCGGATAGAATCAAAGATAAAAACTTTGTGTTTAGAATAATGATTAACGACTCATTTTGTTGAAGGAGCCATTGGTTTAATCCAAACGACAGAATGATAATAATTTAAAAGAAATATTTATTCATCTAAGCTTTGGGTATTTTTTTTGAAAACGTCGTTTAAATAATAAAATAAAAAAGTATGTTTCATAATTTCATTTATGATTGGTAGTCTACATGATTCCATTAAAAACGAGATTATGTGTATAAATTACGCATTGGACTTAAATAATTTGTTTTGATTTCTGTTTATATCACGTAATATTCGTTTTTTTATTTTTTTCAATTTTTATTATTTATGGAAACAGAATTTTGGTAAAAGATTCTGAGTTTGAACTGACTTTCTAAATGGAAAAGTGCTAAAAGAAATATACCGATTCAGGTGGCTACTCATCATATTTTTTACAATGCAGAAACACACTACATGGGAATGCTAGAAATTAATTTATTGTTTACGAAACACAATTTCTTTACGGAATACCCTCCACGTTATAAATGTTGTGTTCACTCACTATCTCATGAGAAAAATGTAGCTCATCTATATTTTTAAAAAATCGAAGATAATAAACATACCTTGACAAGAACGTAAGTAGAAAGCAGCAGAAATATAATGAAGTGGCGTGGGTTGCATAGTTTCGGCTTATTAGTAGGTTAGATTCGGGTGAATTCATGTAATCTTTTCTGAAGTTGAACGAAAGTGAATGAATATGAGGTAAAATAAAGTATTGTGTTAATGAATTTATAATTGCAGGTGTATTTTATGTGTATTTTTAAGGTTTGGCACGTTTTTTGCTTTACTATTTACCACCACAGCTTTTAATATTTTTCACATTTGTACCAACCTTATTTTTCATAGCAGCAACATAAGAATACGATTGTAATGTTTTTATAGATGTTAATATTGCTGATAAGAAAATATTTGTACTCTTAAATAACAAATTACAAAGATTTTTTAAAACATTTTCGAAAACATTTTGCTCCAAAACGACAATTACGATTTGATTAACTTGACCAGTTAAGTTTGCAAGTAACTTTATAGTACGACTAGAAAAAACTTAAGTTAGATGAGTAAAGTAAGGGCGCCTCCATGTTACACTTTGCATCACCATTTGTAACATGACTGGAACATAATATGCAATATAAATCAGTATTATTATTTTTTTATAAACTAACTGCAAAGCCTGCTCTGTTTGTTTAAAAAGTTTTTATAAAAATATAAGCAGATGTTTTTAAAATTTTGATGCTGAACGGCACCCAAACTTTTTTGAAAACCTTGTATTACTTAACTGAAAGCGTGCAAAAAAGCCATTGCAAAAATCCGTATTAAACTTCATCTTATTACACAATGATTTTTTTTACATTGCCAGAAAACAATATGCTAATAATTTTAGACACATATAGAAAAATTATGTTTTTTTTACCGCACACACTTTAATATTAAATGTAATCTTAAATGGATATGTTAGCAAACCAAGAGTTCAATTTTTTTATAAATCTTTGTGTTTCGTTACGAGAATATTAGAATGTACCAATTTCATTACTAAATATATGAGCTTTCCTAAAGACTACACACTATAAATTCACCCCGTTTTATGATATATCCACCCTTATCCATGGTGTAAAAGTTGCCTTAAAATACACATGTTTCTTTCTTGATGAGTTTGTTTAAAAAGGAAACCTAAAAATTCTATTTAATTTATATTCTAACAGAAGCCAAAAGATCATAAACCAAATCTTGTTTTGGTGTTTGTGATGCAGCAAAAACAGATGTTCCAGATAGAATTTTCAGTAGAGTGCACATAAAACCTGTTTTTGGTAGTACCACATTGATGAAGGAAACAAGCTTGTAAAATTAAAAATTAAAGCGTGCTACTTGTCAAGTATTGGAGTTGTTCCTTATCTATCATTTTACTGAATCAATTGCAAATCTCAGTATTTGGCGTACCATAAGAAAAAATTGAAAAATATAATTTCTGCCCTTTATGGTGAATTTGACCTAAGAATGAGTACGAGAACATACAGCAATCGAAATTGACTTTTTACAAATCCAAAAAAACAAGAGGACGTTCGGGACCAATGCACAACAGAAAAACAGATACCTGTCATCCGGTTAAAATAAATACGTCAAGTTGTGTAGTGACTAAAAATTCACCAAAATTTTCATTCCCACGATTATTCATGCAACTTTTTATGTACGCTTTCTAATGTTTTTTTATTTATTTATTATGATACGACTTATTTATTATTATGTATGACTACGACAAAACAATTTTTTATCAAAAATATAATTTTTAATTTCACAAAATATTTATCACTAACACCTAAAACTTGTTTTCAAAATTTAAATTATTGTTTTTTTATACTTATCTTATTACATGCTTAGCTTCCCCCAAGGAGATGGGTAAATCTTCAAATATGAGAGTTAAAGGCCAAAACTCAGTACGTAAACGTTTTTGAGAGCGCTAGGCTAGGCGCGAATCCAAGGCTAGTTTTTATATTTGAAATACCACGTCATCGGAATAGCGCGAAAAATCTTAGTTCTTCGAATTTAGAGGTCAAACTCGGTTTATGGAAGTAATTGATGACGCAGAATACCCATCTAAAGTCGGTTTTCAGATTCAAAATTCTGCGCAATTGAAAAAGCGCGGCCAACATTAGTATTATTTTCAATTTATGAGCCTACACTCAGTTTCTACGCGCATTTGGAAGAGTATATTTAGAATATTAAGTTCAACTCTAAATCAAACAAATGTTTTTAATTTTTGTCTAATTTTATTCTACACATTACGGTTTACTACGGTTGATTTGTTCTTCTACTTTTGGAAGCTGTAGCTAACTTCTACGGGGGCGCGGGTCGACATCCACAAAACGAATTAAAGTTTTCAAATATTTTAAAGATCATTTACGATATTTTGTGTCACAATTGGGTTTTCGACTCAGTCGAAGACTGGCCTTTTCTAGTGAATTTATGGTTGGATGGTCAATGAGAAACCTGACTAAGTAGCGATACATCCTTTGAGCAGCGAGAGAAATATTTTAATTTTTGTTCATTTTTTTGCACTTACAAAACCCAAATCCATGACAGGTCGAAACAGAATAGACACAAATAACGTTTTTCTTTTTTCGGATGTAATGTCTAAAGCACAGAAAAAACTTCATATTTTAAAACATTAACGTGTATGGTAATTTGGTATGGTTGTACTAGCAAGGTCACTGAGTTGTCATTGACGTTTAGATAAATTATTTTGTCGAAAGATCATTCTGTAACAATGAAAACTAATGAAAAAAAAACAACACAGATATAAACTTGCTGTTGTCATTTGCATCTAATAAGGATAACACATGTTGACATGATAGCTAATTTTATTTTTTCATTAGCTCCTTTAAAATTATTTCAGACATTAATTTTTACCAACAGAAATTTAATAGTTTCAAGTTGTAATTTTATTAAAATTAGTTAATAATTTATCTAATAGTCATCATAAAAATACCATACTGTAAAAACTAGTATTTTTGAAATATATTGATTTAAAACAGAAAAATAAAAAAACTCTTTCATCGTATTCAAAAATAGAAACGAGTGAAAACCAATTAATTTTACAATAAATTGTACTTAAATTTTTACAAAACGTTAATTTTGCAAGTTTACCTGTGAGCGTATCAGTACGGTTAATAATTACTTGTATATATATGATGACAAACTAACTGTTGGTACCTTAGTTTTTTAAACCATTCTATTTTGTATTCAATATATGTGCAATTGGTTCAGCTTTATATGTGACTCTAATTCCTTGCGATATGAACTAGATATAACTTCCTTGTCATTAATTCTTCAAAGTTTTATACTTGTGCTAATGATTTTTATATTAACGATGTCTGATTGCAAGAATTTTTTTATCTATTTTTAATATTTTCATCAATTATTTAGTAGGTATAATAAAATTCAAACTATTGGCATAAATTACAAAAAAATACCATTAGGCAGTATAATATTTCTAATGCATTTGTGAACTGCAAGAACTGTTTGTATCGTAAGATTATTATCATGTCATTTTGTAACTACAAAAGCCCTAAGTTTTATGTCGTTTAGTTATTATTACATATAATTCAAAATAATTACTAACTATTTAAATAAGAATAACAGGTAACATTTGACGTCAATCGTATTTAATTTAAACAATTAACAAGGATTTTACTGGCAATAAATTTTTCTGACACCTGTTCGTGTGATTAAAAAGTGACGTATTTTATCTAAATACGCAATAGTTGTTTGAATAAAAGCATACTATGAAAGTTGCGACAACTCATATTTGAAAAAAACTTTCCCTGAAATAAGCTTTCACCGTAATAGCCAAAAGGAGTTAGTTCTACTTAAATTATCTAAGGCATCTCCAACATTACATATTGTATTTTGATTTAATTGATTTACTTTGTTTTATTTACTTTAATTGACTTTAACTTACTAACAAACAGACATACAACTCCGTCTAATTTGATGCTGCCGATACATTAGATATATAAGGAGTGCAAACTTGGTTTACGTTTCATCCAATATCTTAATTTCGAAGTTGTTTTCAATTGCAAAGGAGATAGTTTCAAACAAACTTCTGGTTCCCAAGCCAATCTTGCTTTCAACCACCGTTTCAAGGGAACAACGGAATCATGAATTTTTCGACTTATATATTGGGATTAATCGTCGTTTTTTTGGTTGCAACTGCTAAGGTAATATATACCTAATCTCTCTTTCTTATGACTAAGAAATTTAACTATTCTAATTTTATACTCTATTTTTTGATAAAAATCGTTTCACATTTCCTTCCAGGTTAGTGCAATGCCGCAGACAAAGGGAGCTGGTCATCGTGGAGGATAACTCGAATTCTCTACTTTGATTAGGCTGATCTAATTGGCGTTCCAATTTTATAGCCAAAACGTTCCAAATATCCAACTTAATCAGATCCACGCTCTTGTGCAAACGTTTTTTCACTATAAATTCAATATTTAAATGTAGAATTTAAAAGAAACATTTTTCTCCTTACCCAACAGTTAAAACATTGGCTGAAATTTGAAGTTCTAATATTTTTGAAATTTATCAAAATAAATTGGTTTATATTTCTTATTCCTTCAACACTTTTTTAAACGCAAATGCAATTGTATTCATGTTAAACAAAACTTTGAGAAATTAAATTACTTTAAGATTATTCAGTATGTGTTCCAATTCACAAATTATATGCAGTATACGAGTTGGATGCTTATGCTATCAGAATGTTTTATATAACTATTTAACAAAAATGTAAGACTAAATGGATACAAAATTCAGAGACTTACATGCATTCACTCTCAAGTTATGCTCTTACACCGGTTTTGGTTGCCAGTATCACAAATAGTGAGCTGACCAGTCCAAGAATCTAAAATAATGAGATTTAATTCATCAAACATTCATTTACGCATACTTAAAATTTTAACTATTTTCAGAATTTTTCTTACCCCAAAGTGAAAACCTTGATCTACCACAAAGTCACCTTGGCCAAGGCCTAGAGGTTCCTCATCCAGTTCATCTAAAACCACTGTAATATCGAGTTTTCTATTTCCAAGATCAATGCTACCAGTTTCTTCTGCCCAGTTTCGAAGCCATTTCCGAATCAGTTTATTCTGTTGACAAAAATACATGCAGTACGTTATAAACTACTTTTAAATAAGCGAATTGATTCGTTTACCTTTTGGGAGATATTTGTTGCCATCAGGTAGATGAGTTCACTTTTTACTATGTCATATAATAAATGAATGTAGGTGAAAGCAGTTGCATCATCAGGAAAGATACATCGTTCCATCAAAAATGCGTACCGAAGGACATTATTTATGTGAAACAGCATCAAAAGTGGACCAAAGACTTCGTTCACTGATGCAAACACATTCCGAATTCCACGATACATCTTCCAAACTACCACCCTCATGTTTTGCAGTTTCTCTTTGTCCTCCAAATTATTTTCGTCAATGTTGTCTTGTACCGAATTGACAAACAACATAAAGACAAGAATCCATGATGACATCGCCAAAATTATATTAGCAAATATGTCCCAGATCAGTCCTTGCTGCAAATTGAATGCAAAATCACGAGCAAGTTTGAAGGCACCCATGGAAATTGTTGTCGAGCTTAGATTAGTTCCATATTCAACGCCAAGCTGGTTCGAAGAGATGTTGAGATTTTTTGGAGACCATAAAAGTAGGTCTTCACTGATTGTGTAGGAGCCTTGCAGCATTACGGTCTCAAACGAAGTTTCTTGAAAGTCGACAATAAGTATTGGTTTCAAGAAGGCAAGGAATGTTGTTATAATGAATAATGCCAGAGTGATAGAACAGCTTGTTGGTTGGACGGCCCAATTTTCCTCGTATTTGTCCATTGCATTGACAATTTTCAATAGATCATTCCCTTTGTAGCAGAAAATGTACGCACCATATGCTGAACTTACCAGGCAAGTCAAATTAAAAGCAGCTCTTACGAGTTTGTTCAATCCACCTTCGTAGAGAAACCAAAGACAACAATATTTGGCGTCGCAAATAGACTGAAGTATTGACAATATGATGAGTGAGACAAAGCAAACCTATAAGAAAAAAACATGTCTTCCATGTTATCAGTCTTTGTGTCTCTGAATTATCTAAAAAATATATGCATTTATATTTACACGTTGCAACAATTTAGTCCAGAAAGACATTCCGAAAGGGAAGTAGTAGCTAAGTACGTTTTTATCGTTTGTGGAAAATGTACTTGATCCAATTAGGTACATCAATTTCAAATGTGTATGGATGTATCTTGAGGGCTTTCTTGTTAAATAAGTAGTTCGGTTTGGTATACCGTTGCTAGTGAGTACCTCCTGAATAAATGATTCTTCATAACCGTTATCCCGTTGGACGCATTCAAGTTCTGGCCCAATATCTTGGTTGACCTCGACAATATCTTGGTTTGCCTCGACAATATTTTGGTTGCTCCCTACAATATCTTGGTTCACCTTGACAATATCTTGGTTCACCTTGACAATATCTTGGTTCACCTCGACAATATCTTGGTTCACCTCGACAATATCTTGGTTCACCTCGACAATACCTTGGTTTGTCTCGACACGAACTTGGTTTGCCTCGACGATATTTTGGTTGCTCCCAACAATATCTTGGTTCACCTCGACAATATCTTGTTGCAGAGATTTATTTGAAGCAGTGTCAGCAATCTGGGAAATATCTGTCGAAATTTCGGCATCCACACACACAACCGGCAATGTAATGACCGAATCTTCACTTCGAACAAAATGCGTAAATATTCCAATGTCACCGAGAATATCATCTGCAATAGATGAACTTGGCTTCCGAGCTGTGCTACAGTTGGCCTCATTTTCAATTATAAATATAGTGGTACTGGTGGAAGCTTGTGGTTCTTCGGTAGAGGTGCTAGTTGATTTTTTGACAGCTAATGGAATTAACTCCATTCTGCCGGTCGACTGTTCCTGCATATTTCCTCTCAGGAAGCTTATTAGATGGAAAGATTTGAATTTTGATGAAAATTATATTTTGTAGAATTAAAATAGCCACAAAATGATATTATTGTTTAGTAAACTAAAACCTAATAAACCTTACCTGCAGTTATATGGTGTGATCCAATTCTGAATGGAAATTTCAGTTTTTCTGATTTTCTCGTAGTGTTATTTTAAAATGCAAATGTAGGTGCTTATTTAAAGAACAAGTTGTGATATATGTAGTTTTTTAGGATGCTTTGGTGGGCACTCGAACGGAGTCTAAAATACACTGAACATACAAGTCACGAGCTCCAGAAAAAATAAACTGAGAAATATGGCTACTACAGACTATATTGATATAACGGGAACTCAAAAGACGCGTATAGATGCGTCACGCAAAACTCTTCATGGAAGCGAGAAAAATATTTTGATATGAGTACGCGACAATACGAACGTCCCAATAAATAATAAACCACCGTTGGCTTTCTCAGCTTAAGGCTGTTTTAGAATATTGGCGTACGGCCAACGGACAAATTTATTTCTTGGGACGTTTTCATTGTCCTAATCTCATATCTTTGTAAACTACACGTTGGTTGTGGTTATGAATTAAATACATTGCGAAGGCTGCATTATGCGTAAGTCCTGTGTGTCCATCTGTCATTCGGATTCTATCGGATTTTTGACATGCGTTGAAAGACTTTTTCCTAATATGGCAAAAAGGTACTTTTAGGATAGGGAATCTTTTCTATTCCAGGTCCGCAGTCACCCCCCGCAGCATGGGGTGGGAAATTGTCCCAGTCATTATAAATAAGGGTAAAAAATTGTAAATAATTTGTTAGGTAAAGTAATTTTGTAATTTTTTTATCATTATGTTATGAGTAAAATTTGTAAATGTTGAGTTTCAAAAGGGATTTCATGCCTTTTAAATTGTTTCTGCGTTGTTTTAAATTTATGCCATTTTTACTCCAGCAAAATTAAAATTTACGCTACTTTGGTTCTCCGGTTGTTGAATAATATTATTAAATGTATTTGTATCAAAAGTTATGTACAATAAATTGACGTTTTCTTATTTATCCCGTGGTGCATCAAACGGGAGAATAAAGAAAATGACCAATGTATTGAGATGTGTCATTTTATTACTTGCTTCTCTGGAGCAGCCTAGTCAAACTAACGTAGATTTTTTGCTCGCTTTTTTCAAATGTCAAATGAAAAAAGCTGTCTTTTAAAAGTAAAGTTTGACAATTTTTTGTTCAAATTTAAATTGAAACTTTTTATGCGTGGTTTATAAATACTTTTTTATTGCTTAACAATATATCCAAAAGCATTTTTTGGTGGAACAGCTTTCTGTCAAGCATCTTGACATTTGTACATTTGTAAAAAAAACTAATTGTCTTGATATGAGTAGAAAAAACTGTAACGTTTTAATAAAGCATGTTTAATAATTATTTTTTTTAAACACAGGTTTATTTCTTGAACGAGGCAACCGCACGCGTCATAAAATAGGTATTCATCTTTGCATGCCCAATTTTTAAAAAGGCATTTCCTCGAACTTCTATAACAGTTGTTTGTTTGACATGGAATTGTAAAAACTGAGAATCTATCAAACGAACCAATCGTCACATTGAATGTTGTGTTAATTTTGAGTCATGAATTTTTTATACATTGTCGCAGTTGTTACGTGATTTTGGAAAATAAAAATACTGAAAATTTTGTGTTGTTTTTTTTTAAATTTCGTTTAAAAAAATTGCTCTTAAACAGTCAGATACAATTTTCAGTTAAAACAAATCTGTAGTTCATTTTACTTTATAATTGTATACAAATAACATCGAGACATTCAAGTTATCGTTATGTTTTTTAAATAAAACCATAGCACCTTCAGAGTCACTGAAAGAAACTGTTACCTTCGGATAATTTGAATTTGGTAGGTATTGAAATAAAAATTTTACTACACGAGAAGATGAGCGGTACTTCAAACCTAATTTATGCACATCTAACAATATAAAATATGTCATGTTGAGCTAAAATACTTTTTCCTTTTCTAATTTTTCTGGAGGAGGATTGTGACGATAGTCATTTCCACCACTTGATACTTGACAGACTTTTCGTTTTTAAGTTTGAACCGTGGAGTCCTATACATTAGCAAATTAACTTTTAATACCGTCATGGATTTAAAAAAAATTTCCTAAATAGTGTGAAAACTAATGTTTTAAGCATTTTTCGTACAGGTTGAAAAAATTTAACATTGTCAAGCAAAGTTTCTGAATAAATTTTTTGATGACTTTTATATATGCAAAAAAAAGTTTGTTTGACACAGCAGGCGAACCACAGCTAGTGGCCCAAAGAAAAGTGAAAATGTGTGTATGATATAATGCAAATGTATTAAAGAACGCCATCGTATGTATTGATATAAAAATATTAATTTTATTTAAAAATGTTTCTTCGTATTTTTACAGAGCATTTCAGCAACGAGGAAAAATAGAAAACATTAAATGCTCATACTCATATTAGTTATTTGGTCACGAAAGGCAGTGAAAATTGCAAATGCTTTGGTTGGTCTGAAAAACAATAAAAAATAACAAAAAGGTGTGCAATCCTTAATAATATTTAGATAAATATATTCCTGACTAAAATCTTGTTTTAGCAAATGTTAATATTGTCATCAGGGACCACCCATCAAATCCAATCCGGAAAATGCAAGCTCAATTGCCAGGAAAAGGTAGTGCCTAATGGGTTATGCAGATGCAGAATAAAATACGAATGCAATCAGACTCGAACAGGCAGGTATAACATTTTTAATATGAATTTCAGTGCGTTTTTGCTTTGAGGAAAATTAATATACATTATCGGTCATGTAGCGTTACTAGTTCTTAATCTTGGAATAAAGCTTATCGAATTTACAAAATCGTATGAACGTTGTCAAGTTGTAGTTATTGATATTTTAAAAATGTACATAATATATAAAATAAATTATATACAATGAAAATGCTATTTTTTGAAAACTAGTAGTTTTTTAATTAGAAGAAAAGAAGCCAAACTTAAGCTTTTATTGTGCTACTGTAATGATCATGAAGCAACCAAAAATTTCAAAATCAATGATAACGGCAGTAATATGCATCAAAAAATTGTGAACTAACAAATCTGGTTACGACGAAATGTTTTTGTAAAATTACAGAATGATAATTGATCGTACTTTTCTATGTTGGCATGACAGTTGATTATTCGTTTTATTTCCAATTGAAGAAAAGTTACTGTTGGACCTTATTTTTAAATTAAAATTACAATGTTGGTCATTAAAGCTGTCGCATAATTTTTAGAGTAAAATGAATTTTCATCAATTTTATGAAATTATACGATTATGTGTTAATAAATTTGTACAATTCTTACTCCTTTTAATATTTTTGGGGTGACAGCAAACCAAATTGAATAATTTGTAAGCTAGTTTGTTTTATATCTTTAAGATGTCTACAATGCTAATTAGCCATAATGTTTAACGCAAAGTGACACATTTTTGGTCTCAATGTTATTTTGTTCAAGAGAGGACAAAAGACTCCTTATAAAGTTTAAAAAAATATTACATGAAGAACGATAGTGTTCAAAGAAACAGTGTGACAGCTTTTGTGAAAGCAACCAAAGATATATTTGACATAGATATCAGGTAATGCACAGCTGGAGGCTTTAGGAAAGAAAGTGAAAGAATAAAGGCTGCGTATTAGTGTTTACTGACGAATTGACACATGGACATGCTCGTCGTTACGTGTAGAAAACGGCTAGTAATTCTCTGTCCGTATCAATATTGTGCATACATGTTCGTCAAAATATTATGATAAAAGCGACTACTAAATGCGGAATCCCAAAGCCTATCCGAAACTTGATCTGGCACATGCACTCTATAAAATTCCTAAAATAAGAACTTTACATTTGAATGGATTAATTGGGTTTGTAATATCGGATGCAAATGAATATTACTGTATCAATCGATCGAATCCTAACACATAATCTACTTATTTCAGTCGTACACATAAGGCAAGAATTTTTCCACAATTTCGTTACACTGTTGCTGTCTAAACTCGAAATCATAGTTGGAGAAAAATTTGCGTCAAGAATTATCTCATTTTTATATTTTTTAAAGAAAACTTTGCCATTTTACACTTATATAAAATTTTGTGTTAACGTTTACTTATAAATTTATAGTTAATGATGGCGAACTTACAGTTAATACTGAATCATTCTATATGATTACATGCTAGTAAAATGAAACAACCCCATGTTTGGGGACACTCAAAACAACTCAGTTAAAGCAGAAGAGGAAAAGTAATTAAAATCATTTTTATGTACGTCTCTCAACCTAAAATATATAAATTGAAGTATATAATATTGATAAATAAATGAATAAAAATATATGAAGTAATATACTTTAACTCTTCTGCGTTAATCAGATTTTAGCAGACAATTGTGAGGATGATTTTGACCAATTATAACTTGACATTGACCAAAACTGGATTCTTTAGGAATCAACTGCAGAGTATAATACGTTAGTTAGTCAACTTATGATACAAGTCTAGTCGTTATAAATAAAAATTATAACATTGTGTATAGAAAATGTTTGATGGCTTGTCAGCATGCAAACAAAGATATGGCACGGCAGGGAAAACAGCTAAACTTAAAAAAACTGTTGTTTTTAACATTTGAATGAACGTGCGAATAAAATTATTATTTTATTGAAAAAAGTTAAATTTTAAAGTTTTGCTTTGTAATTCTATGTCATCTTTATTGAATATCTCATCATACTACATGAGAAAAATAAACAAACAAAGACACCGTCAGCTTTGAGTTGCTGCGCAATAAATGCTTTGGCAATAACTTAGGTTATATCTTTAAAATGCATGCAAAGCAAATGTTTATTCTAGTGGTTCAAAATGAATAAGTTAAATAGCAGAATATTTGTAAAAATATTGAAATTAAAAATAACTGTAGATTGGTATATTAGATCAACGTAAATTAAAATACACTGACCTCAATTCATATCGAATCCAGAAGACTTTGTACTTGTCCATGTTAGCAGTGTTCTTAAAATTAGTAATTGAATGTAACAATATTAATAAAATTGTGTCTAGATAATTGATGAGTGGCATTTAATTTATCTCACTTGGCTAGCAATACAGCATATAGAACAAGCTGACTTTTTGCTGATAAATTTTGCAGTAATTAACAAAAAAGTAATTCCTATGACTTTTTATCATCATACCGATAACTTTCCAGGATGAAAAATGTGTGTACGGTTATATGATTTTTGATATCTAAAATATCCATGTAAAGCTAAAGTAAACCTTCTGGAGAAAAGAATAGACAAAATAGAACTGTTCATGTGAATTAAGCCATCCCATTAAATCAATATGTATACATTTATATTTAAGATGTGCAGATTATTTATTAAGTTGATATTTTATTGACCACTTGTGCTAATCTCGAACTACACAAACAAAGTTGATTAAAAATATTGATGAACATAAATATCGACTACTAAATAATTTCTTAATAATAATTTGAAATATCTACGCGCATACCTTTACACAATAAATTCTGAAACTTGATCATTGAAAATTTCTTTATTTGTACACACTTAACATGCTTTAGGTCAACTTCTTGCGTTCAAGTTTCACCCAGGTTAACTTTTTGACACAACTTTTTGCGGAATATTCACGATTCGTGTTTATCTGTTTTAATTACCTTTTAAAATAGCCTAAGCGCACCCTTAATATATTTTTTATAAAAAACAGACAAAAATTATTTTAGCTTAACAAAATTGAACAAAAACGGATAACGTGATACCACTATGTGAATGGACATTTTGGACAAAACAAGGCACTCCAGTTAACAATGATTTCAAAACATTTAAATCTCAGATAATAATATCAATTCAATTATTGGTCAACCTACTGGTACTAAGCCTACCTATAGTATAATTGTGCGTAGGGATTATAATAGATGAAACATGGTTAGAGCAAATTATCAAACCAAAACGTTAATGTATACTAATATTAAATAAGTAGGTTATAAAAATTCCTCTAATTCTATTTTATCCCATTACGCATAAAAAGCATTTGACAATTAAAAAAAGAAACTAGTTCAAATTTTATAATACGTAGTTCTCCTATATTTTTTTGCATTTTTGTTATAAATTAAACACTGGTATTCACTAATAACCATATTACATAAAGGGGTATAAATAACCATTTTTGGGTTATTATATTGCTCAAGAAAGTTAAGTAACACAAAATGAAGCGGCCAAAACCGAAACCAAAAATTGTTTTTTTCTGATTGCGGCATCACATGAAAATAATTGTAGCTAGTTATTTTCTTTTTTTTCATTTGAACTTGAACTATATAACCGGTTCTAAAATGAATATCGGGCACAATTTCTGTCTTCCTTGAAAAATAGCAGAACATTTTGAAATTAGTTTCCTTTAAAACCATATAAATACGTACCTTGTATTTACATAATTACTATAGTCTTTACTAAACTAGTCATTTTTCTTTTTTACACATCTAAAGCCTCTACCAATCAATCAAAGTTTCGATACCATATAGAATTTGACACAACTCATTTATACTAACCATAAAACTTAATGTGAACTAAAGAGTTAATAAATCGTTACA
Organism: Entomobrya cf. arborea Gr-Col-00668; assembly: GCA_034699025.1. NCBI lineage: Eukaryota > Metazoa > Arthropoda > Collembola > Entomobryomorpha > Entomobryidae > Entomobrya > Entomobrya cf. arborea Gr-Col-00668. The sequence continues at coordinate 17,873 of JAQIWN010000911.1, forward strand.
GAATCAGTTTCATCTGAAGCTTCTTATCCAAGTGTGTAGTTACCCAAATTAAAATCTTGTTTTTCAGGATCATTTCTTGCAAGGCCAAATATTCCGCGAATGACTGAAAGAAAAATGTTATACTTTATTAATTTAAGTTTATCAAAAATTTCGTTTCTAAAATATTACTTACAATTTCAGATGGAAATCAGCTTTGTTCTTAGGTCAATAATTCACATCGTGTTTCAGTGGTAACCTGAACTAACAAATACGCGTTATTGTTTTAATGACATAAGTTTTAAAATTAATAATTTAGTGTTGTAATGTTCACAATAGTAAACACATTGTCTTACCTCGGGTTAATTTTGTGTACTATTTTGGCACGTTGATCAAAATTTACGTCATCACAATATTCGTCAAAAGAAATATTACTTGAAATAACAAGTAATTTGATAAATTCCACAAGTAACTGTTACTTCGGCTTACTGGTTGGAAAACCAAGCAAGTGATTAAATAAAACACTAATCTCAAGAAAAATTAATTACATTGTTTTTAAACAAAACTTTACATGTTTTACAGAACGGCTAATTTTCAGCACTTATTTGTTTTGTTTATCTTATATTAAAGAAGCCCTGAGTTTGCAAATATAGATACGTTTTACTACTAATGAAAACGGAAAAAAAATATTTTAATTTTAGAACCAATAACCGTTTTACTAAACTAACCTATTTTCTTAGATATACATTGTTGTTTTATAATACTAGTGCTCCAATATGAGAGCCCCAAACAAACCAACAAATCAGAAAATATCGAATCAGGTGCTGCTCCCAAGACTATCAGCGTAGGTACATTTGTTGAATGTACTTTTATGTTAGGGTGCTGTCGACTGAAACTATAACAACAGTAATGAATACAGACAGTTGAGTAAAAAACCAAATTAAACGCTGTTTCGTATATGTTGTATATTTGCGAAATATATTTACATGGTACTAAGACACAAATTATACAGCAAACTTCATTTTTCAACAATTTTTAAACAAAAACTTAAATTTATCTATTTAAAAAAGTTTACATCGCTTGGCACTTTTAAAGGTTATTTATTAATTAATTTTGATTGATCCATTTTTTCTTGAAGTTACTTCTGTTTAGAAGCCCATGTTTTATTTAAATAACCGTGTAGCCGTACTTTGGCTACTCGATTGTACTTAAAATCGATTGTTACTTATTCAAACCTCGTCGTTCTAGATTTTTTTAACGTTGTTTCAATTTCAAAATAATGTAATCTCAAAATTTTCAATATTTATAAAAATCTGTATGCTATTCTTGTTTCCTTTCCAATATCCATAAATTTTAAAATAAAATATCATATTTAATCAGTAATTGAAGTGAACAAAGGCCATTTCTGCTATGCATCTATTACGCAACAAGTGGTTCTGCATGAGCTTGGATTTTTTCATTTTAAAATGCTTACACAGATCACAACGCTAAAGCAGACTAAAGTTGACTTATTGAACAAAATCAAATTATGCTAAATTAATTTAGATTTGGAAGTTGATTCGGTGTATTCTGTATCATTGAAAATTGCATACGGATTGTATAACCTTGATTAAATTGAGAAGTCTTTTTAACTCTCATAATTAGATTATTAGCGTTTTCCTTAAAATACAAATTTAGGTAATTTGGCAAACAAGATTACTAATATAAATGTGTACTGTATTGTCGTAAGAGTATATTTACATGCAGGTTCGATTATTTATTTGAGTTGTAAATAAAACGTTTAATAGTACACAAAACTGCTAACTGAGATAGATTTAAGGTTTTGTAGCATACTTATTTGAATAAAGAACAAATGAGAAATTTCACTTGTCAATCAGTATGTAAGAACATGGCAATGAAAAATGTTTTCCTGGTTCCCAGACGAACACAGTAACCCATTTTCATTTTGTAACAACCTTTAAACAATAATTAAATTTATTTCTATGAAAAAGTTTATTCTACTCGGGGCTATGATTGTAATTCAATAATTCGACCTAAATTTTTTATTCAATTTTTCTTGCAAATATTACCGTGTAGAAGTTCATGTTAGATTCAAACTACCGAAAAACCTTACTTTGGTTACTCAAGTTTAAATCATTTGTCAAGTTTTTCTAACCTTATCGTTCTACATTTTTTGTAATATGTTATTTTACTTTAAAAAATATAATATAATCCATTAATTAAAGAATATCTGTTGAAATATATTTATAAAGAACAGCAAGAACTTTTCTTGTCACTGTCACTGTGCAATGTCAATCCCACCAAGCATACATCAATAAACTTTTTTCATATATTAATTAATCTTTTAATTTTATAAGATTATAAATGTGTGATACCTTGTTTGATACTTCTAAGAAAAATTGACAAAATTCCGTAAATAACCAGCATACTCCTACTACCGTGCATTTAGTTTGGTACTGTTGTGTACAATATATTTTAATCTGAAACTTTTTAATTCATTTATTTTAGTTGAGAAAAATTTATTAATCAAACCTTCGTCTTTGTTGCACTTAAAATAATTTTAACCGTTACGACGAAAACAGAAATTCCTTTAAAAATCGATAAAAATAAACAATTTTTTTTATAATGGTAGGCCTAAATCGCTATCAAAATATCTGATACCACTACATTGGATACCAATCATATAATTACGTTACATTTTAGTTAAAAAAATTTTCAAAAAACATTTGGTAAGAGCTTATTTGTACTTTAAGACATTTGAAAGGATTCCATCTCTGTGAAATTATTACATTTGATTTACATTTTTAGAAAGGTCAATCTTCTAGTATGACCAAATGAGTTATTTTTTATGTTCATGGACCCTTTGCTTCTAATTTGTAAACTAGTAGGAACATATAGACTTGAAATTAAACACATCAAAATTAATTATATTTCCATATTCTCCAAAGTTAAGGGAAAGGATTTCTACGGAGCAGCTTGGTCATGTAGAATCTAAATTAGCCTTAGCTTCGGTGCAAGAGGATTGATACCCAAGAACAGAAGTTTATATTTATATTTTATCATATTTGAATCTTTATGTGTCACATGTTTTCTTAAATTATTTTTATATTGGAACAATACATTTCATTCCAACATATACGTACCTAATCGCCTTAAGTAAAAACATCAACTTTTTCTTTTTGTATTGAAACTGAAGAAGACTAATTTGGGTACATCCCGGATCATATTTGCTGAAACAGCACAAAATGAAAAAAATCAGAAATTTAATTTATCCGACAAAAAACGGAATGGAGTTTGTGAACACGTGATAATCTCTGGTTATCCATCATCTAGTTTCAGCATTGCCAGTCGATGGTAGCGTCCTTTGATGTCACCAAAAATAAAAATATCAATAGAATAAAATAATAAGAAATAAAAATCTAAATCCCAATTTTATGCTAGTGTGGTCTAAACTTTTAGTGAAGATTCTAATTTATGACGAACATAACCCGCATTTCTTTCACATTTTGTAACGACAAATATTGATTGAGCTAGAAAACGATTTTTTGGTAAACGTATCATGATTTTAGTCAGTAAATTCACAATTTTTCGAATGCACAGATTAAATCATTTAAATATATATATACTTAACTTACCTTTAACGAGTTTATTTATGTGACAGTTTTTTCGACAGTTAAGTTTGACTGGATAACATATGAAGCCAGAAATGAGGCACTAAATGCTAGCGATTAAGATATTCGGAGCATTGCAAATACTAAACACAAATAAATAACCCTGCACCCATATTTTTTAAAATGTTTTATCTTTAAAGGAAATTTACTCTTTTCTGCGAGGTTACCAATTTAAAATACTTTCCTTTACACCCACTCTGTCTAAACGTGATTAAAGCTATGTTTAAATGTAATAATTTGATGAATACTTTCAGGAGTTCTATTTGCTCTACCTTTCCACTGAATAAATATCCTAAAAGCTGTTTCTTATCACATGATCTTGGAACACAACAATTTCAGAAAATATAATGCACTCAAATGCATTAGCGAGAGACTCAATTTTTTTATTTGTAAATGATAAGACCGCAGCAAAACACGTTTTCAGCAGACGTAACTACGTAGCTATAAGTAGCATTCTCTACGGCTGGATAATTTGAATGCATAAAAACAGGTATAGTATAATCAACATCATCAAAAAAGAATTGTGCTTAAACAGTATTGATATTCTTTTTAGTTGTGAGTTTAACTTCAAATATATGTTTGATGCCTACGTTGCAATTTTTACTTTGTTTAACTTTATGGTATATAAAAGACGACATGCTTCAGTTGTTTACGAAAAACTGCAATGTAAAATAATTTAGTGCATTACTTTCCCTAATCTGATTATTCATTAAATACGTGAATTTATATTTGTTTAAAAGCTGGATATAGAACTTCAAGCAGTCTTTTTATTCAAAGAGTTAATTTTGCAGCACCTAAGAACAAAAAACATTAATATAGTTGCTACCTAAAGTCGTAAAATAAATATTTTTTGTTGTATTTAAACATTATAAAGTTAAAACCGGTTGCTGTTGCCTGTGTGTGAAAGCTTATTGATATTAAGGTGCACTCTACAAAGCTGGATAAATGAAATACATGTAAACTTGTGCAGTATGACTATCCTAAACTACAAGTGTGTTATGTATTCTACGCTTGTATTAATTTTTATGGTCATGGTCGGATGAATTTTAAAAATGAGGTTATGTCTCGATTCCAATTTTAAATTGATGGTCGAGGAAAGACGATAACACATGTCAGAAATTGCACTTGTCACGGTACAAAAGCCACAAAAATACGTTATAAAATTTTAAACTAGTGTACTAAATTTTACGTCGTTTGTTTAAAATGTAATTTTAATCTTGCAGCTGGTATTGCAAAAAAAAATTGTGTGCTGTTAAGTAAAAACTCGAAAAGCTGTCTCAATGAAAGATTTTCTAGGTACATTTCATCTGTATATGATGCTTTTCCTTAAAGATTTTGTTCAAGTCTTCCTGCTTTTGTCAAAATTTGCTATTTGTCCAGTTTCTGTTTTATATTTTTATGGATAAATTTTTACAAAAATTTTGTTTGATATGCAACTGATTAAAAATATGATGAGTAAGCAATCAAGCACTAATACACTACAGGTGTTTTATTTCATTTTAGTTTTGATAAGAAAAACATTCTATTTTCAGACTTGTTCTCTGGAATCCCCAAAATGAAATTTTATATCGTGCCTTTGCTTGTTGCCATAGTACCAATTACTATATCAGCAGCAAATTGTACAGATGGGGACGTACGTGAAATAAAACAATTTATTAGTTATATTTATGTACCTTGTCTAAAATATAAAATTGCAAGATTTTTCAGTTTGAGTGTGAAAATGGCCTGTGTATTCCACCTAACTGGGTTTGTAATGGGCTTAATGACTGCCTAGACTGGAGTAAAGAGCCACCTCAAGGTGACCCCAATAAATGTCTAGATTGCTCAGATGATGAGTTTCGCTGTTTTAATGGACAATGTATCCCTAATTCCGCGGCTTGTGACGGTATTCCAAATGACTGTCTTGATGGAAGTGATGACGAACCCACTGATGTTGATCTCTGTCCAGCTTGTAAAAGTTATGAAGTAATATTTCATAAAATCAATATTTAAAAAAATATGTAACTCGATCTAAATAATATATTTTTTTATATGTAGTTTCGATGCTCGACCGGAAATTGCATTTTAAGAGCTTATGCTTGCGACGGTTATCCACAATGTTTTGATGGGAGTGACGAGCCTACTGATCTATTTTTGTGTCCAGACTGTGGATTACTTGAGTATAGATCCGGTTCCGGAAAGTGCCTTTATTTATTTAATTTAAAATCTTTGATGCAAACTCATATTTTAAATGCAGTACAAATGGTTGAATTCATGTATAGAAAAATATTAACATGAATAAGACTTCTGCAATCTTCAAATTGGTTTTTAAATTAAGATTTTAATTTTTCTGTTCGGCATATTTTATTAAAAACGTTTCGATGCAAACGAACTTTTGTGCATTACATTTATACTTGGAAGAAATGTCATGAAAGTCCTATTCATTGTATACGTTGCTGTGTCTGAACTACGCATGCAAGTTATTGCAACAATGTATTATAATTGAAACTAGTTGGTTTTTATACATTAATTATACATATATCAGATATTAAGTTAAAGAAAGATATCTTTTAAAAGATGAGCGACTACTATAATCAAATTACAATAATAGCTGTAGTTTAGCATCTTTAAATTTAGAATAGATTTTTTTGTTTCGCAGCGTCCTTCACCATCCTCATCTCCAACAATCAGCTGAATAAACTCAAAAAGTGTATATTTCTAAAGTATGAGAAATACAAACTGAATCGACCATCCTATTTCTGATGAAGACAACATTGTTTTATCAATAAGTGTTATGTCATTCACGCTGTCATTTTTATGAAGCATTATATGATATAGCTGAAGTAAAATTTAGGTAATGATCTGAAACTTAAAAAATACTATATTTCAAACATTTTTATCAAAATTTTCAATCTGTCATAAATAATCTAAATGCCTTAAATAGCGTGAAAGTTCAAGTAAATTGGGAAGTTCCATTTTTAATAAACTTTAATTCGTATGATTATATTGATTAATGTCGAGTTTATAAGTGGCATTGGAATAAAAACAGAATTGTTCAAAGTTTTTATCATAATACAATTATCACTGGAATGACAATGGTATCATATGACCCATCAATCAAATCCGTCAAATCAGTTACGTCTGAACTTTTTTATTCAAACGTATTCAATTTCATGATATTGCTTTTATTTATATATTTAAGTCCATGAAACACAGTTACTGTATTTATTTCATGAAGTCAAACTAAAACATATTAGGTAAAAAAAATTGACCGAATTGAATTAAAAATGAAATTGGTATTAGCATCGTTATTAGTGGTGTTAGGGCCCGTGTGTGCCTTAGCAGCTAACTGCAGTGAAGAGCATGTAAGTCATTACAAAAAATAACTAAAATAAATATAATTAGATAAATAGTATATTGTGATAACTTTAACTCTAACGTTTACAGTTTGTTTGTGACAACGGTCTATGCATACCAAATCTATGGGTATGTGATGGAGATAACGACTGCTTGGATTGGAGTGAAGAACCACCAAAAGGAGAT
>JAQIWN010000912.1:0-25033 GCA_034699025.1 Entomobrya cf. arborea Gr-Col-00668
ATTCCATGGGTCCTTGTCCAGTCCGGCGGTCCATTTGGGGTTCCTCCACGTATCCCTTGTGAGGCTGCAGCAGTGGTCGTCGTGATGGTCATCCTTCCTCTCCCGGCAGCTGCTCCAAAAGGGAAGAGTCGGCGAATCCGGGCTGTTTGAGATGGTCGAGTATCCAGATGAGCTCGAAGAGGATGATGGCAGCAACAAGGTCGGAAGTCCAGTAGATCGGCTCCATAAGTCCATGGCTGGGTAGGGTGGTGGTCCTCGTCCTTCTCCTTGTTGGTGGTGTGTTGTGTTGTAGGCTTCCATCCTTCCTTCTTAGGTGGTAGAGAGGTGAAGATCCAAACAGAGAGGTCGCAGTAGAGATCCAGAGGTCCAAGGTTGGTAGTAGCAGCAGTGGTCCAAGAGAGATGTTGATCCTTCGAGTTACTGATCGCTTGTGCCTCTGGAACTGAGAAGGAGCCCTTTTTATATGCCTCCAGCCCCATCCTGACCGTATCAGTCCTCATCTTTCCTTAACCTTTGCCATTTCCATGTCATTTACTTGTAGTTTAAAACTGCATTTTAAAAATGCATGTTAAAAAGTACCCGAGATGATGGACTAGAACATATACCCATGCACACACTGGTCACTCTGCTTGCATTTTGTAAAATTTCCCTTCCCCATAAAAAGTATGTACAATATACATCAAGGTGCTTGCTTAATGTTATAAAAAGTCATGCAGAGATTATCTTTAATTTCAAGCAGTTCAGCAGTTAGCTGAGTGGTGGTAGCGAAAGTGTATGGAGAGCGGTAGGAGAAAGGGAGTGAAAGGATTAGAGATTAGCGGAGTAGGGATTAGGGATTAAGGCTTGCATTCTGCATGCACTGATGCTCCCTTCGCTTTGTCTCTACCTTTTCTGCTATTGCAATGCAATGATTTTATTTCTTGTCTTTTGGCAGTAAATAGCTTTCTTTTGAATATCATATTTTGAAGTTGAAGTTATAATTTCTCATTTATTCATTTAACTGTGCACCGTGATTAGTTGTAAGTAGTAAAGTACCTTAAGCATGTATCTAGTGCAATGTTGTATGCAATATCTGGGCATCTTGTACTCATTCATAATATGTGATATGCATGATTGACATATTTTACTATTTTATGCTGCTGACTAAGGAAAAGGCAGATATTATTTGAAAAGAGAAATGCGAAGTCAAGCATTCATATCATATTTGGAATGGAAGGAGTAAAATTTTAAAAAAACAAGTCAAAAGTAAAGAAAGTCTTTATCTACCGCAGTCTCATTACCCTGAAGACCAACAAACTTTTCCTGGAAGTTAATTAACCTACTTTTACTATTCCCAATATGCCCCCATTCAATAGCCCAGTATCCAACCAACATGCTGCTAAAATGAGGCGTTCTTAGTGCTTTGCATAGTGTATTTAATGCCTTCTTTCTAACTTCAAGGTCAGAAGTTGGAAGAAGACAGACTGCAAACTTGCTTAGCTGTAAATAGATGCACATAATTTTGCATACTATAAAAGATTCAAGAGTTAGATTTTTTAACTTTACATGTCAAAAATGCGATGCGGTGCAATTTAGTGTAGACACCTTTGGTTTACATAAGACTGTTCGTATTAAAATAATCAATTAAATATACTAAAATCTATCATAAACTCTTTGCAACAGTACTTCCGGTTTATATTATAAAATAACTTCATACTTCTAAAAACATTGAAGGTAACCCAAATCATAATTTTTATAGGAAAACACTTTTTTTAAGAATTAAAATGCACCGATGTACAAAATATTTCATCAAAAGAGCAGCTCACATTTTAACGTATTTCGTTTTGTATTTTACAAACCTTTATTAAGTTATTTAAAGTCATAAATTAAAAAGACTGACAATTTCAACAACTTATTATTAGAAAGGCATCAGTTTAAGGATGAAGCACATGGATCTCAAATTACGAAACAATCAATACAAATTATTTGTTTGGCTAGACGCAAATGTTTATATTCGGGGAAAAGTGAGATTATGATAAGTAAATCATAGATAGAGGAGGAGAAGAGAAACCAGATCATGAGGATGACGGGGTAAGGAGGGGATGTTTGAAGGAGTTCACGTTCTCTCACAAGAGGAGTTTTCAATGCAAAAAACATGAAAGTTACAGCTACAGATCAAAAGCCACTTGCGTAACGATGAATAACATGCATAGGCATTACACACAAGTAAAAAAACATGTAAAAAGGAAAAACGAAGTGCACAACGTGTATTTTAAGTCTAATCGGGGAATCTTGAGACCTGTCTCTATTTTTGGCTTACTTTATAATGTACACCACATCAGTCTGTTTAACGGTTAAGTTTTGATGGCTGGAAATATCACTTATCAATTTTTACAAGGAACCTTTTTAATTTGCTTTAAATAAAGATTTGCTAGTTTAGTTGATGATGTAATTTGGAGAAAGAATTTTTAGCCGTTGAAACAATTACTCAAGTTTTTATTACCCACGCTCCGCTCACGACGACGACGACGATCTGCAGAAGTCAAAATGCAGTGCTTTGCTGTGCTGATTTACTAAAATACATTTTTCATTGCCTTCTCGTCCCCGTCATCATCATCATCCTCATATTCTGTACTTTACTTTTTCTATACTGTGTCCTCTGTCTGTCAAGTTGTGATTGGCGATGGTGGATGTGTGATATTGATAGCGTTCCACAACAGTTTAGATTAGTTAGAAGGCTTGCTAACTTCTTTAGTAATACTTTAGTACAGTCGGTGATCACCTAATGTGTAATGCATATATTTTGAATACTTCTTAACACAGAAAAAAGGTGTACTGATTTATGAAAATCTTATCATTCATCACGGTGAATCGTAAAAAGTAACAAGTTAATTTGCAAGATTTGTAAATCATTAAGTTTTAGAGATTTAACAGTTAAAAGTTAGTCAGATTTTTTTTGTGGTGTCGATGTCAGTTGTATTGAAATAATAAGGATCATACATTTTTTAATGTGTGTTACAATTGGGAAAGGTGTGTATCCGGTGGCTATTAAGTGGAAAACTGGTAAGTAGCATATTTTTAGAGAGATATTGCATCTGGTTTTATTTGAATGTCGTTTTTGTGAATTTGAATGTGTGAACTTGTAATTAATTATTTGGAATTGTGTTTTGTATGTTTTGTTAAATAGGTTGATTTGTCTAACAGGAAGATGAAGCGTTCATGTGAAGATGTTGGGACTAAGAAGGGAATCGAGAAGAAGGAAAAGGCTTCAAAGCAGCGTTTAATTGAAGGAGAAAGGCTTCAGAGCACGGATTCTTTCGAGCTTGGTGTGAATTCAGACTCAGATGGGGTGAACCTGAAATTAGCGGAAGTGAAAGAAAAACCTCCACCAGCACCAAGAATGGTTGTGTTGGAGCCTTTAGCAGCTCAGAAGAAGGAAGAAGCTATGGGAGAAGGTGCAGATTTACTTGGCCGAGGCAAACGCATTAAAAAGCCATCTTCCGTCTACTCCCACAAATCTACATCCTATGTTTTTCCTCCATCCAAGAACAAAACGAAACAATTAACTGAAATGAAAAGAATTGAACACTGTTATGAATGTGCTTGTCTTTTTGTTAATGTTTCTACCCTGAACAAGCATCTGAAAAATGTGCATGGAGTGGTAAAATTACCTGTCGCATCCCATTTTTGTAGGGCTTGCGGGGCGACATGGTCAAAATATAGGGATTTTAAGGAACACTTTAAATTTCATAACATTTAATAAAATTAGCAAAGATTAATTTTTGTTTAAAACAGTGGATTTAAGTTTAAAGAGTTTTTGAGCAGAAATACAATATCTGAAGAAGAAAAAATTGCTTGTCTTAAATGATATACATATTATTATGTTATTTGACCTGATAAATAATAATTTTTTACCGATAATTTTTTATCATCATCACAGCACACTATGCAGCATGTATTCTACTTATTCACTAGCTATTATATACTTGAGTAACATAACGGAGAAAATACATCAACTTGTTCTTCTCGCCTGTTTCATACTTCTGTTTGATATTTCATTTCACTACACTGTCATCATAGTTCCAGTTCACTTACTTTTACAACTTAACTGTCGTATCATCAAGAAAAACATTGTTGATTGTGTACTCATAAAACTACATTCATCGTTTCATCGGTAAAACGTAAGTGAAATTAAGATAAGAGTAATTGAACATATCAGAGAAAGCTAATATAATATTGATATCATTAGTCTAAAAAGCATTTCACAAGGAGGATTATCAAGTAAACTTTAAGAATACACTTTATTTAGTTGATTAAAAGTTAGTCAAGGTTAAGTTAATTTGGAATTAGTCTTAAATTGTTAGTTACGTTACGAGCTCTTTATTCTTTTAAAAACAGATTTCTTATTTTTTTAAACTGAACCAGTAACCAGTGTAAATTTGAAAAGAGAAAGCTAAAAAGTTTGATGTGCAAAAAAACATAGATTTAAAATTGTAATTCCAATTGGTAGAAAGACTGTAGATTGTAGATGTAGTCAGGATGGGATCAGAATAGCTGATCTTTTTCTTTTACATTGCATGATTGACTTTTGCTACGTTCATGGCGCATCTCTTCATTTTAATTATGGTAATCTCTGATTTAATTGGTAATCAAGCCCTGAGCCTGTATTGTATTAGTAGAAATCTGAGTGATTAGAAAAGGAGGTGATGAGGTAACAGATTTGATAGCTAAGACTAGACTAAGCTAAAAGTATCATACGCAATACCCATATACACAAATAAGTCATAATTTTTAAAGGGATATAATATAATATTACATATGTAAAAAGAGGAAGACAGGAAGAGGAGGTAGGATACACGGCGACGTTCAACGTTACATGGTATGTAGGCTTTTTCTTCTGGGGTATTAGTATACTTTATAGGTTTTTTATTCATTAGCATACCTATCCACACCTACGCACACGGCTGCGTTGCGCTGCAGGCTTCTTTTGGATGTGATGTAATGTGTTTTGTCTTCTCGTCGTGGTGGTGGTCAGTCGGTCAAGTAGTTCAGTTGTCGCGCTCACTTTTCTACTTTATAGTAGTACGAGTTCAGAAGACAGCATAGAGCAGCACTTATTATAGTACTAGACTGCAGTTCTTTCACCCACCAGTGCCAGTAGTCAGTCGTCTCGTCACGTCAGTCGTCAGGAGTGTGAACTGTATTTTTTGTCAGTTGTAATTTTCTAGTTCTCTTTTTTTTTGATTCAACAGAGTCTTAAAAATAGTTCAGTTTGGATTACCTGCGAGGTAGAATTTTGATTTAGTTTTAAAAGGTGAGTGGTTTTAATTTTAATTGTTAATCCTAGTAGTTTAGTTTTGTTGGCTGTTTTTTGTTACCATAATAAGACGTTTTAATTGGCGAATGGAATTATGATTAGAGACTTAAGATTTGTATTGCATTCTGGTATTTATTTTGTTGATTTTAGGTGAAAGGGAAGACTGAATAGATTAAGTGATTCTTGTCTTGGTGGCGAGATCCAGTTCATAAGAGATAACATGGCGGATAAGGTAGACCAGGAAAAGTTAAGCACGTCGAAGGCCGTGGAGGAGACTACGTCTTCAAAAGACATAGAGTCGCCGATATCACCAAGTTCCGTAGAGACGCCGATGGTTTTAAATGCGGAAGAGATCGCGATGGTTTCAAATGCGGAAAAGATCGCGATGGTTTCAAAAGCGGAAGAAACTCCGACGGTTTCAAATGCAGAAGAGATCCACATCGTTTCAAATGCGGAAGAGACTCCGATGGTTTCAAATGTGGAGGAGACTCCGATTGTTTCAAATGCAGAAGAGATCCCGATTGTTTCAAGTGCGGAGGAGACTCCGATGGTTTCAAATGCGGAAGAGATCGAGATGGTTTCAAATGCGGAAAAGATCGCGATGGTTTCGAAAGCGGAAGAGACCCTGATGGTTTCAAATGCAGAGGAGACTCCGACGGTTTCAAATGCAGAAGAGATCCCGATTGTTTCAAGTGCGGAGGAGACTCCGATGGTTTCAAATGCGGAAAAGATCGCGATGGTTTCAAAAGCGGAAGAGACCCTGATGGTTTCAAATGCAGAGGAGACTCCGACGGTTTCAAATGCAGAAGAGATCCCGATCGTTTTAAATGCGATGGAGACTCCGATCGTTTCAAATGCGGAGGAGACTCCGATCGTTTCAAGTGCGGAAGAGACCCCGATGGTTTCAAATGCAGAAGAGATCCCGATTGTTTCAAATGCGGAAGAGACCCCGATGGTTTCAAATGCGGAAGAGACCCCGATGGTTTCAAATGCGGGGGAGATGGCAATGGCGTCTAATGTCGAGGAGATCCCGATGTCCTCGAAGAATGCGAAGAAGCGCATATACTCTAAAATTCTGAAGATGATAATGCCGTCAAAGTCTCTGGCGAAGTCTGCGTCAGTGGTGGGGGAAAGACCCAGCACCTCCAAACCAGAAACAGTTAAAATTAAACCCAAAGAGGGGAAAAAGAAGCTGGAAACCAAAGAGGCGAAAACTGACCTCTTTGCTGAGGAAGGTAGTACTCGTAGTCGGAGTCGTAGTACAGATTCTAAGAGCGGAAAGAAAAGTTAGTATTTACTTCTTTTTTTAAATTTTTATATGATCAACTGATTATATTAATTAGGTGTACTAAATTGGTTTAATTTGTCAATGATTTTGTTCCAAGGTTATCGAACTTATCGAAGTTCCTCGGTCCCTCCAGAATATCCTAAGTATGATTTTGCGAAATGTCTGGAAAAGACTGATCCTAATGTAGTCTTGGCTCAATGGATCGAACAAGTTCATACTCCACTTGACGGCGTAAGATTATAATGCTTGAAACTTACAGATAAACATATTATAATTTGCTTAGTTATACATTCTAAAAGGAGCTAATTTTGTTTTTGTTTTAATCTTTAACTGATTTACAGTGGGAGGTTTGTGGTGAGGTGGTAAAGTAAGTTATTATGTTTTATTATCAGTTTTGTTCAATCGATATTTTTAGTGTCCCTTTGAATAATGTTTTAATGTATCATTGTGTCTGTTAACCTTTCAGAGTACCCAGGGAAGAAGAAGAGGAAAGCTCTGAGGCAGATTCGACTGGAAGCCAAGATGGAGCTGGTGAAGTCCAACCCAAGCAATCTAGACCACCAGCCCGGGACGAAGTTGTTGTCCTTCATAAAATAAGGTCTCTGTTAAACAACTCATCTGATGATGAACACAATTAAGTGTCAAATTTATGTTATTGATTAATGTTTAATCGCATACTTAACCTTAGTTTAGTGTTACATTTTTGTTACAGATTCTTACAATGTATGATAATATATGAAAAGAGGTGCTTTATTATGGTGTCTTAGGCATAACTAAAAGTTCAAATTATACTATGCTACATGGTTGATATAGAAAGTTTTCAGAAAAAATGAAATAAAAATTGTAAAAACGTGAAAACGATAGTGTCTATTGGCTAAAACAATGTCTCATTTTCGATGTCACTTTAATGTATACGCAATACCAATATCACCTCCCACTGTTCATCTCATTACTATTAACTTTGTTCGTGTCACAAAGAGAAAAATCATAAACTTTTTTCACGCCTGTTTTAGTTATTGTTTTTTTAGTTCCGTTTGATCTTTTATTCGTTACAACTTCACTGTTTGTCCATTTGCTTTCACCCAGTGCCCATAATAACTACAAATTTCATACCATGTAATAAATCATGATCATATTTGTGTGCACACCAATGTTTGGCATGGTAGTTTTTGGCAAAAAGAATAAATATTACGTCATCCTTATCGCAAAAATTGTGATTTTCATCGTCAAGTAAATAATAACCGTGCATGGACGTGGTAGATAGTTCGAAATTATGTCAAGGCCGATCTTAACTAAAAAAAATGATATGGTTAGGGAAATAATCAAAAAGTCTGGGGACTAGGGAATCATAATAAGTTATTGGATATTTAGAAGAATCCCAAAGCACGTCATAAAATAAGATAAAAACAAACTCATTCATAATTAGGATATAAATTTTATGAAAGTTTGGATTCACTTTTCACTGAGAATTCACCCAAGTCACCAACAAACTTGTTGATTTCCCCAAATGCATTCTGTGTATTTACTGCCTGCTCTATTTCGACAGGGGAGAGGGAGAGATCAGAAAAAAAGTTCATTAAAACTATCTTATTTTTTTGATTTTTGCTTATGCTGAATTGAGAGGGGTTAAGGAACATTGCATTGAGAATCGAGGGTATCGCAGATGTTAACAAAAAAAGATGGATAGAATTGGATAGAGATCTGACGACTGAGCTAATGAATTTTTATTACTATTACCTGGATGAATCTCATCTTATAGGTAATTGCAAATTACACACCTGTCTCGCTTGAAATCAGTGTGATTGCGACATTCGGTGTTGAACCAGTAACATCAAAATTTGGCCAATATATCACTTTCATGAAAGTTCTGCTACGACAGACTTTGTGAACTGTTCTGTTCAGGGCAATTTGAGATACATTTAAACAGGCTAATATTTCATACAGTCAACAGTTGTGGTCCTCCTATTTACCAGAACGGGCTTCATTTGGGATCATTTTACGATTGATCAGGTTGGTGCAAAAATATTCATCTAACTAATTATACTTTTGGTTTGATTAGATTATCGCAGGAAATTATGGTTCTAAATAAATCAACCTGCTTGTGCTTGTTTTTTTAACTCAGGAACTGTGTCAATCGTTCATGAGGATCTTGATCATCTTCAAAATGATCTTATTCCTTCTTTTCATCCTGTTCGCAAGACGACGTCAACAAGATCATCATGGTCATAATGGCAATGGTGACCAACAAAGAGCTGGAGCTAGAAGAAGGGTTAGATATCGTCCCCAGAAAAGGCACTTTCGTCATCATCACCATCGTGGTGGACATGGGCTACCTCGAAAACATCGTACTTAAATGAGGTGTATTAGAACTTGTACGTGAGATGTCATACTTTTTCTTTGAAATGCATTTAAATGTGAAATTCACATTCTACATGTGTTGTGCAATCATTAATGTCACAAGCCAAATAAAACTTGAAGACAAAAAATATCAAATAGTAGTTTACACAGATTTTTATTACCAAAAAAACATCCATAAATCCATACATGTATGTAAAGCAAAATTCATGTACAATTACAATTAATTTCTACAATAAATATGATAACTACACTAAGCCAACCTGCACATCTTCAAGTCACCCCGTGAAAATGAAACTCCACTTCATTACAACTTCTATAATATGTATTGTATTGCATAATATTTACTTGGATAACAGAATAGCCAAACCGGCTCACCTCACCACCACCACACCAACTTCATTTGATTTGATAGTTGATCTTGATCCTCCTGATCCTATTGCTTTATTGCATACGGCTAACCTCACTCTACGCTAAGCATCTTCAACCTCAACCTGAAAACTTGGCATAAACTTTTACTTATACACTAAAATAACTTATACATATAAAAAACCAGCTAAAATGGGGCGACTGGAGAACCATTCATTTTTTTGCATCTCTCTTGCATCATCTTGAGATACATCTCCACTAATTCCATCTTCTTCGTCATTATCACGTACTTATCTCGAGAGTACTTTTTACAAGGGCCGTTACGCACCTTATAGGTAACCCCCTTCAAATTGGGTAAAATCTTGGTCCATAGAGGAACATACTCGTTTAATCTCCCCGAAACAAGCCAATCTGCAAACCACATTTCCCCTCTGGGCTTAAAAGGACCCATGAAACCATCCTCCTCTTTCTTGGTCCCATCGTCCAGATTTCCCAAAATGTGCAAAAACTCCAAGTTGGGCAGACACCGAAAAATGGCATGATAGTTGAGGTGAGCATGGTGGTAGACCTCAAGCTTCTTCACTGAACTTAAAGTGGTCATGTCTCTCTTTTGATTGTGATTGAAAATGCAAAACCACAGGGTATGCTCATTCTTCAAAATGTCGTTGACTTTCAAGTTAATGTATTGAAGATTGGTCATGGTGTCATGCAAACGGGAGAAAGTGCTGATGAGGTGTTCCCCAGCGGGCAACCTGTCGATTTCTATGAACAGGTTACTCACAAGTGGAGCTTTCAGTTTCTCCAATAAACCGTTTAAGGAGTCCCCATTAGCTACTTTTACTTTAAATTCCAGCAGTCTATTAAAGACACACCCTTCCAAGACAGCCATAATGTCAGCGTCACAGCATTTTTGTAAAATGACAAGTCTCCTTAAAAATGGAGCATATTCAGTTAGTAAGCGTACCATTACGGAATCCATCTCAAGACCAAGCTTACGATGTCCTCGACCATCGATCTCCAAAGTGAGTGAGGTGAGATTCACCAGTCTTGGAAGAGGCTCACTTTCAACGTAGTTCAAAGCTTTCTTGGAATCCTTTCCTTGATATGGCGACTGGAAATGTTTCAGGTAAATACTTTTTACTTGAGGCATCCGCGCCAGAATGAACAACGCCCAAAGGCTACCAACCGCCCTGCTCTCTGCTGAAAACCAGTTAATATCCATGCGGATATGGCAAACATATTTAGAAAACGTTTGAATCTTCCGTCCCACATTTGACCAGTACATCTGCCAGGTATTTGGATCCTGAGTGTCAGGATTCAAGTGGACAGGCCTTAAGCAATAAAGGCGAGTGCTCGCATGATCATTTGCTATTTTTGCACAAAAGTCATTGAATGCTTGCACTCCAAACAAGCGAATCGGTTCAAGTTTGTTGGTTTCTGGTGTCCATGCTGGTCCATCATCCCACACAGCCAGTTGATGACACGCGTTGCGATGCTGTTGAGCTGGTAGATGACCAGGTAGTTCTTGCCAGTTCCCTTGGGCATTCAAAGCACCAAGATTTTCCCAAACGGAATGGTTCTCCTGTATGTCATGAATCACAAAATTCCATTTGTGACATGCTACACGGCAATTAAGAATGTCTTTTTTGTTAAGATAGGGAAACACATTAAACAGTACCTGCAATGTATAAAAAACACAACATTTTTTATATTCATCCCATATGTGCAAAATCTTTTATGCTAATTAAATCCAAGACATATTTTTAAATACCGTTCTCAAGTCCACTGCACTTAGAGAGCTCGAAACATCCGGTTGGGTCACCTCCTGGGTCACGTTTTCTTCCAAGGCTTCACGTACCTCTATTTCAGGATCCGCCATCTTTTTTCCTGCAGAAACTGGCACTGCAGTTGTCTGAAATAATTAGTAAATAAAGAACAATATCTCTTGTTAAACAGGATTTTTTTTTAAATCCAAAGATGACCAAATGCAAAAAAAATATGAAAATATATTATATTACATGTTGTAATCCAATGGTATAACGAGCAGACAAAAAATAACTCGGAAAAAATAAAGACGACAAATTATTGACAGCACACAAAGTTTCAGTATGTGAATACTCAATACTACTGGCATAATACAATGCAACTTTCTTTTCTTTTGTATATAAAAATTATTGCATTCATGCTTCAAGTTTGTGTCGTAATTTCAAAGTAAGTTACTTAAAACATAAGGCAATTAAAAGTTTGCTTGAATCGAGTGGAAAAAATTTCTCGCTAAAAAAAGCTCATGAATTCGTCATCACCTCGTCACTATCATCTAACCACATTATTATTTGCCATCGTCACCTTACACCTTATCTTAGGAAAAGCAATAAAAATTTGTTTCATAGGAAATCTGAGAAAACAATGAGGTCGGACTATTTTTATGGTTTGGTTTTTGTTGTGACAGGATTGCGTATGCATAGAGATTGCATAAAGTAGTTATGAATGAATGGTTGTATAACAGTTCAATATACACATTTATAAAATAGAATAATCAGCGCAACGTATTTTTCTCGCTAGTTTACTTTTAGACTAGAAATGGCCGTTAATTATTTTGGGGTTTCATGAATGCATATAAATTCATAAGACGAATGAAGAAAATATAAGCTTTTTTATTTTCCATTCCTTCAAGAAAAATCTGGAACAAAAAATCATTTGTTTTTTTATAACTTTTATACGTAGGTATAGATTTCAATATATTTCATTTCACTCTTGATTTTTGTTCGCTGACCAAGTTCATCAGGATTCAGTATCTATCGATGTTTGGGGGGGGGGAATGTTTTTATGCCTTATTGAAAAATTTAAACGTTTTTTTTTTCGTTAAATTGATAAGAAATTTTTAAGCAAAGAAGCCGTTGACATATCACAAGAGCTGGATGAAGCTAAGCAATTAATGATAATGACTTTGTTTACGATATTTTTCCGTCGGCAGTAAAATGAAAAATCCCATTATCTCAAGCAACTTTAAGTTTTGTTTGAGTTAGCATGCTCAGTTCATTAATATCATCATCATCTTAATCCTCACTTCAGCTTAGCATATCAGATTACAAAAATTACAAGATATAAAAACATTATGTCACGTAAGCACAATGCACAAGAAAGATGTACTTTCTTAAAAGGTTAACTTCGGTCATTCCAAAAGTTATACTAAACTAGGATGTTATGCAAAACTTAAACTGCAACGGCGTGATAAACTGTAAATGAACGATTATTTTGGAATATTAAATGAGTGAAGGTCGCCATTCAGTGACCATGGCCATTTATAGACCCTGCATACATGACCTATTAATGGTATAATATATTGCATCTCTTTCATTAAATGTAATCCAGATGTCTGAATTGTTTTTGATAAAAAAAATTTCTTAGGATGTACATAGATTTTACCAGAATTGGACTTAAATATTTACCTTACTTGGGAAAAATACCAACAGGAAGTAAAATAAGTTGGTTTGGTTGGTACCATGCAGTACTTTTTGTTCAACGACAATGTCTGCTTTATGTATGGTAGTGTCCGAGATAATCAGTATAAAAAGGACTTGACTGTCGATTTGAATAATTAGTTAAAATCTCATCAGCCTATAATCAGCAGAGAAAAGCTCATCCCTTTAATTCGGGAATAAAAACTAAAAAAAAACTAACATCTCTCCATTTCTCTACGTAAATATCTCTAGCCAATTGGTGTACAACCATGTCCCCTGTCTCAAAGCAACAAAGAAAAACTGACCGACTAACAAAAAGATTACTCAAATTGCAGAAAATAACACAAAAGATCTGTAAATATACAGCGCCCTAGCAAAATGGAAGGACAAGAGAAAAAACAGAATTCAATTTTAAAACAAAGCATTTCATATGGCAACAATAAAGTTACAGAGTTCTCTGTAGAAGAATTTCGGGGGGTGAAGATGGAGGCTGAATCCAAGGATCCCACTCCCAGTGGTACTGTGGCTGTGACAAGCTTCACTCTCAAAAATGAACCATTAGTTGGAAAGGAAAACTCAATAATATTTGCGAATAACGGAAGCTCAGGTAAAACGGACAATAATGTATCAATGTCAATAGAATTGTCGTCAGTTAAATTGAAGACTGAGTCACTCCAAGAATTTGTGAAAACTAGGAATTTCCCCCCACGGGATATCAGTCCAGTATCCATCGCCTCATCTTCAGGCGACTTGGATTGCAAAATTAAGACTGAAAGTTGGGATGATGATGGAGATAGGGATGTTCTCATTGCTGGATTGTCTGAAGAAGAACAAAAAGAGTTTATTTGAAAGAAAAATGATTTCATGCTCCTCTTTCTCTCAACTTTCAATCTATTTGTTATTCTGGAGATTAAATATACAGAAAAACCGCAGCAATTTATTTACCGGCTCGCGTTCTAACATTTCTAAAAATGTTTTATTGAAGCCATGTGCCATTCAATTCTAATCAAAAACTTTTACAATGGAATATTTTCTCTAAATAATCGGCAGAGCTGTCATGTTGGTTATAAAACAAGCTTGTTTGAGATAGTTTTTGACAGGCTGTCGAGATATGACGCGACTTTCTCATGATCTCTCTACCCAACTCTCTGCAGGTAGAGTTATTTCTGGTCAGCGCTGACCATTCTGTGATAAATGCTAAATTTATGCATACCTTCTCATAGAAAATGTCGTAGTTCGGCTGAGAACCCCCAGCGGACAGAGCTTGTTTTTTCTGTGTCATTTCCGCAGTCTCCTAGTCAGCTAAAAATCCCAAGGGACTTGCGCGTGTCATAATTTTGGAAAGTGAAAACTCTGGGAATTCTTAATACAAGACAACTAATCAAGTTAACTGTACCTCAAAAACACTCTTCTTTTCCGTGACTTGATACCTAATCTCACTGATTATGATCATTTCAACAAAGAGACCAATCTCTTCGTAATTATTACAATGCTATCAAAATGCAAGCGTAGCTCTGAGCTGTGCAATGCAAATGCACACCTGTTGTGATGTATGTGTGGACTGGACGGATGAGATGCCTTAACAAAAAGGAACATATAAAAAGGACCTAAGCAAGTGGGTCAGTAGACAATCCAAATCTGGCCAGTGGAGCAGTCGCAACCCCAAAAAGCCTCATTAGTTATATTTTCATCCACTCCTTTTTTCACCGGTTGAAATTGAAACTGAAAGGAAAATCGGATTATTAACAAAATGGCAGTGAAAGTGAGTCCGACTTCGGCGATTTTTGGAATCGCCACCTTAGTTCTGACCACTTTAACAAATACAGTTGATGCAGAAGGTGAGTTGGAAGTTTTTTAAACTTAACTTAATAAATTCATTTGCATAATTTCCTGGTTTTAATATAATTTTTTTTTTGCTTTTAAATTCATCATTTTATTCAGGTCTTCCAAGGGACTGCATGCTTAACCAGGTGAAGGCAAATTCTAAAAATCCACACACATTTTATTGGTGCTTATCAGACGGACCTGTATTATTTCATTGTATTGATGACTTGGTATTTGACACCCACGCCAAAAAGTGTATATCCAAGAAACAACAACAAAAAAGCAGAGATAAACGAGGTAGCAAAGTAATAGTGACTCCGTCATCATCCTCTCAAGTTGTACAATTTCAAAAAGGTCAGAAGCCAAATGCTCAATCTCGACCGGAAAGGCCAGTCCCTCAGGCTGAACCACAAAAGAAGCCAACTTCTCAAGCTCAACCGGAAAGACCAGCTCCACAAGCTGAACCACAACAGAAACCAACCGCTCAAACTCAACCGGAAAGACCAAATCCTCAAGCTCCACCAGAAAAGAAGCCAACTGCCCAAGAACCTCTGGACAAGAAGCCAGCTCCTCAAGTACCCCAAGACAAGAAACCAGCTCCCCAAGAAACTCAGGACATGAAGTCAACCTCCCCCTACTACTACTCCACTCTCTACCCATTCCCCTCCAGATATATCCCTTCTCAACCATCTGCCCCAGTGACAGCAGTAACACAAGCCACTTCAAACACAGATACCGTAGTACATTGTCCAATTCCAGAATACGGCAGAGATGCCCAATTAATCCTAATTCCCAGTCCAGATTATTGTGACGATTTCTATTTCTGTGCGAATGGCTTACCAGTTCGATTCACGTGTCCAAAAGACACCGACTTCAATCCCAAGCTAAGAGTCTGTGACAATGTCAGAAATATGAAGTGCGTCTCTGGAAAACGTCGTCGTGAGCTTGTGAAGCAAGAGGAATCTGCAGTGCCTTGAGTTGCCCCATTCCCAATCTTCATCCACCAATTGATTTGAACTCTGCCGTATCCTCGTCCTCTGGTCATCTAGCAGACTCCCAAAAGGATTAGCAACAGTCTTCACACTTTAATTTAATTTTAGTAGTTAATTATTATCATAAGTTATTTATTTTATTTATTTATTGTTTATTTATTTTGAATGAAGGGGTTTGTCAAATAAAAGTCAAACGTGTGCTGAACAAAAGGAAAAAAAAAGATGTTTTTTTGTATTCTTAAAGCTGTACTTCTAAAAATAGGTCTAGCCTGCCCCAGAAAACTAACGCAGTACAAGTACTTATGTACCGTTTCTCAAACACGAGCTGACACCAATTCCATTTCTTCGACCCTTTTTGTTCCCCACTTTACCCAGCATTATTAGCATACATCCATTCATTCATTTTTGTACATGTGCTGGTTAATATTTACGCACGCATTGTACTGTCATCATGTCCCTCCAGAAATAACCTGTTTTGCCCTTTTCTTTCTTTTATTACCTTAAATCTACCATTAGCCTGCAACTCTTCCGGTTTTTTCTGTATAAAAGCTGGTGTGTCAGCCAATCTACCTTCATTCCCTCTTTGCAATGTCAACTGACAATATTTTTTGGTGCTCCTACTCATCTCTTTAACCGTGTTTAGTAAGGTGATTTAATTTAACTGTGTTTAGTGTTTCAAGTTGCTAAAATTATGGGAAAGTACAGTCAACTTGTGATTGCCAGCGTAGTGGCGTTTTTCGGAGTCTGCGTTATCCCACAGTCAGAGTCTGCTTTACCCTCCATCTCTCAAGTTTTTGCGGCTGTAACCGCCAACGACAATAAAAATAACAGTACCACATTAAACCGAAATGGTAAGTAAAGTTAAATATTAGATAACCCATTTAAAAAAAAGACACTCTAAGAGTAATAATTGAAACCTCATTAATTATTCAATTTTTTTTTGTCTACAGCAACAATAATTCCCACTAATTCAAAAACCATTTATCCACGCCCATCCCAGGCAGCGCCAGCTTTAGGCGCAGGATGGGGACGTCCACCAATACACTCCGTTCCAGGATCATCCGCCCTCCCTCCTTCTGCAGTCGAGGGAGGTTGGCCTAGTCTACCCATGGGTTCTGCTCAACTATTATCTGTTCCTTCAAATCCCTCAGATAGTGGATGGCCTGGTAGTACACCCTCACAGCCCGCATCTCCTCAGCTAATATCTCCTTCTTCCATTACGGCTGATGGTGGATGGTCTTCAGGTCCAGCGTCACAATCCACAACTCAAATATTGTCAGTTCCTTTGAATCCTGCTGACGGGGGATGGTCTGCTAGCCCACCCTCACAATCTCCATCTCCTCAACAGTCAAGCGTTCCTCCTGTGCCTGCGGACGGTGGATGGACTAGTCCCATTAGCAGTACCACCACTACAACCACCACTACACCAGCTCCTCCAGTAATTCCAGGATGGGGGCCACCGCCTCCTTCAGAGGCTCCAGGATGGGCGTCACCTGCTCCTTCACAAGTTCCTGGGTGGGGGCCACCTCCACCAGAACCCTCGACAACAACTACAACCACCACCACTACGACAACAACCACACCAACAACGACAGCGACACCCGCCCCACCAACGCCTGGCTGGAGTGAACGACCACCGAGGCCGACACCTGGATGGCTTAGATGTCCTGAGCGTGATGGTGACACCCCAGTTTACTTCCCACATGAATTTAGTTGCCCACATTTTTACCAATGTAGCCATAGTAGACCTCTAAGACTCAAGTGCCGTGCTGGCTTACATTTCAATCCAATTTTTTCGGTATGCGACTGGCCGGATTTGGCTAGATGTCCATACGAAAACAAGGATGGTGTCTTGCCACCAGACATGTAAACAGCTATCTACTAATTATAGTTTAATGTTAATATTTAATTAATTAAGTAATGTATTTATTTCGTTAAAATAAACTTGTTTAAAATGCAAATAGTGTCAAAAGTTATTGTACAGGGGCAATTTGAAACAGACATACTGAAAAGGATAACATTTGTAAAAACTGGCATAAAGCACAAGCTTTGTTGTATAAGTTCTTTTTGTAATATTCATGATTAGTCATATTTGTGTATTTCATAATTTTCAACATGACTTTTTGGATAAACTTTTTATAAACTCCATAAATTGATCAAAGGATGATTATGGGCATGCTTTTATGTTTTGGTTACGATAATTTACAACTTGCATGAAGAAAAAAAAATGATGAAAAAATGATGATTCCAAGCTGCAAATAATTCGTAGGTAAAAATAGCAAGTTAACCAATATATTACGAGGAATCAGGAAAGACAAATTTTATTGAAAGAACAAACATGTTAGAAGGAGAACAATAATGACAAGTTGTAAGATTGGAGTGATTACAAAAAGTGGAGAAGCTTGCTGAGCTTCTGGTTGGCATGTCCAGAATAGGCCATCCCAGTGAGGAAGGCCAGCTTGTGAGCGTACTGACAAGGAGCTGGCACAGCGATGGTCCCGGACCAGTTGAAGTACATGTGGCAAAGCTTGTACGTGATTACCTGGATTCGATCTGGCTCCATGTTGCTGTCATCGTGGAGTACGTTGTAGGAGCAAGGGCTCACGGTCCCTTGTCTGGCGGCACACGAGATCAAATAAAAGTCCATCCTATTCAGCAAAAAATATAACATGATCATATCATTAAACATTGAATTTTACACATCAGGAAAAATATTTTGGTAGTTGTAGTTTTCAATTGAATTACTTACCTTTCTGGTAGAGTGACCACAGAGTCAACCACACATCCAGGTGGTGGGTTGTCGTAACCTTGTGGCTTTGCAATGATAACCCGAGTGTTGATTCGCTTGCTCACAACAATGAACGTTAGATTTGTTGCAACCTGACCAGCAGCCTGGTACACTTTCACCAATTCTTTCTGTTATTGTTGGTGGAAAAGGAAACAAAAAACATAATATTTAGTTTAACTTTGTCCTGAGTTCAAAATAAGTTCAGGATTCATAAATACGATGCATAAATTGATCAAAGTTCATACCTGAACTTCCTTGATTTCCACATCGTAAACATGCTGAAGTTGTCCTTCGCCAACGCCATCGCGGTACACAATAATTCGCTCTGGTAGAACGCCATTGTTTTCCTCTTGGTAGGCCTTCAGACATTCTGTAAAAAGAGAAGGAAATAAATAAATAGTTAGTGCTAGTAGCGCTAGTAAAATAGTGTCACAATCACAAAATTATATGTACGCTTGCACTTACTGGCGATGTCTGTTCGCATGTTCTGAGCCAAGTCGTTGTTGGTGTGGAAGGTGGAGGTGGTGCTGAAGTACTTGGTGAATTGGTGGGATAGCGTCGCCACCATGGCACCGATACTTCCTCCTTTGCTCCCCTTTGCCCCATGGTACACATCAAAGCCTACAAACATGGTGTTTTTGAGTGGAAGCTTAATGGTCCAGGGCTCCCCTCCCATCTTGGCGTTCATCTGGACTACCACCTTGGTGGCGATTGACATGAGCCCCTTGGACGTAACATTCTTGGAGAGGAAGCACTGGCTGGGAATCCCCAAGTCCACCGCCAACCGTTTCTTCACGGATGCGTACAGGTCTAGCTTGTTGTTTGGCAGCACAACAAAGAGCATCTGCAGGTCGGGCATCTTCTTTGTCACTTCGTCGATATGGCGAGTGTATGTTTGAGGACGAATGTCTGTCAACTTGATGCTGAAATGAAAAAGGAGTAAAGACAAAAATTGTCAATTAACAGAATAACATAGATAGAAATTACGCTTTAAACTATTAACAACTTTAAGAATGTTTCACTTACATTTCTTTGGGATTGCTCACTTTCATGTTGAGTGGGCTTCCCACTTTGGTCATCGTTTTGACGAGATTGTCCACGCCTGCGGCGTCTCGCTGTGGAACAAGCAGTGCCCACTTTTGAAGATGGACTGCAGACAGCATTTGCTTGGCTGGAAATATAAAGATAGCGTTCGTGCGTACGTAGTGATTATTTAAGGCTAAAAAATTGAAATGAAAGTGTGTAAATTTTGCACTTACATCTGAAAGCAAGAGTGAAATCTCCTTTCTGATCCACAGGTTGAGTGGCATCATTCGCAAAAATGATCGCCTCACTTGGCATAATGCGGCCAGTAAGGCTGACAAGATTCTTCTCAAACTCTAGTCCCCACGACTTCAACTCCTCAACGATCTAGTGTAAAAAAAGATAAGTAAAAAGGATCATTAAATTAAAAATAAAAAAATAATCAGTTGAGCTTAATCAAAGCTTAAAAATGTTGGATTGATTTTTTGAGTGCTTACAGCAGGAGTAGTCATGAGGCGCTTCATGAAATGCTCAATTTCCTTGACACGAGCAGCGGGACCCTGATGCAGGTACTCACTCAAGGTTTTCATGAGACGGAAATCTGCTCTCATGTCATCAGTGAGTCCAGTGGAGCGACACAGCTCAGGAACAAGGTACGCAGGCTTGTCATCTCCTCTGTGGACGTCCCTCTTACTTGGCTTGGATACGATGAGGGGCTGATCCATGTCCTTGATCTCAATTCCGTAGCGACTTTTGTAGTAGTCGGCATAGCTGATTGGCCCATTTTTACCTTCAAACGTGTTCTTTGGAGACACATTGAAGTCCACGTCATCCACATGATACGTTTTACGGTTGTAGGTGGTCATCACGATCGTGTCCTTGAGCTCTGCATTGACAGCAGTGGCCAGGTTCCTCCGGTCATTCGTGCAGTTCTTCTTGATCCCAATCTGTTTGATGACTTGGAGGACAGTATCCATCCGAAGAACCTTGTGAGTGACCTCAACGCAGAGGAGAACCTGCTCGTCCTCGTGGGCCCGCATGGAAGTTACGTAGCCCGGCCAGAGTTCTAAGCGCTGCTGCTCCAACTTGATTCCAGCGTTTGGATCGAAAAAGTTGCGTCCCATAAGCTCCAGATTCATGCCAAACAAACACTTCTTGATGAGCACGTTGTACAGCTGGTTGTACACTGGCGAGCCGGTTGGCAACTTCTTGGTCAACCGAATCGTAATACCGCAGTCATACATCTCCTCAATTGGCTTGCCCCGATTCCTGTATCCCTTCACCTCGAAAGTCAGCGAATCTCCAGGATTCATTGAAGTTCCATCAGCCTTCATTAGGAGCTTGGCAGTGTACAGCTGCGTCCCGTCGAACATGTATCCCAAGTGCAAGGATTTAGCCACGTCCCGGAAAAGGATCCTTTTCACCATCGTCCTGTCCTCTTCAGGTTCAAAGGTTACGTGATACTGGTACATGGACCACGCTGTAGCCATCTTCAGCTGATAAAAGTTGGCAGCCATCTTCACATTGGTTCCCCTCTTGCCAGTCTTGACCTTGCCCTCTGGACGAGACACCACGTAGTCCGCATCTACAGGATACTCCCTCCCTTCACTTTCCTCAGACGAGTGATGGAGTCCACGAACAGCTCCCTTCGGCAAAGCGCCTGGCTCTGCTACCTTGACGCTTTTATCCGATCCGCCCATGGTCATTGCAGATGCCCCAGAAGTAATTGTGTCCACCGAGCCAGATGAGCCACTAGCAGCGCCTTCTGATGACAACCTTGAAGGGCTTCTGGATCCTCCACGGCTACCACTTGGAGAACGAGTACGAAGACGGCCGCGTCCAATTCCACGACCACGACGAGCAGACCCATTAGAATCCATGCTTTAGTCCACGAACTTAGTAGCTGAAAATTTAAAGAAAAGAAAAACAATTTTAATGCTTGTGAAAGAAATGCTTCGTTGGGAAATGTGACCATCAAAATTATATAAAAATGCTTACCTTCTTGGATTTAAAGAAACAAAGTTGAGCTCGGTTGATCGCTTACGAATGTGTGATAACACCCACAGAATAGCTAGAGCGCCTTCACCAGATCACAACTTGAAAGCTGAAAATTAATAAAATAAATCAATTAATCCAAATTCAAAAATATAAAATATTGTAGACTACTTTTCAGCGCACATATACCAAAAATTAATGGAAACTTAATAATTAAGAATAAATTAAACTTACTTGATTTTGTATTGGCAACTTTGACTAGTGGCAATCAAATTGAGTGCAGTTCCAAAACAACCAAAAAAATGATGGCGTTAGGAATAGTGTCACAAGTAAAGTGGCAGTGGCAATAACAATCTTCCAAAGAGCTGGTTGATTGTGTAGATGGAGAGAGTGTTGAGAAATGTTGCAAGTTCTCGCTTGAGAGACTTCCAAAAACTAAATGATAACTACTTTCAGTTCTGAAGCCCTTTATATACCCCACGGGGAAAACAAAGAACTACAGTTGCGACAACCAGTAAAACAAAAGAATCTTTTCAAATGTCTTTTTTCATAAAGGGACCGGAAGTTGATATTTCATGAAGAGATAAGGATTCAAAGAAACTTTGGAATTTTCGATACTTTATGCAGATTTCATTGAAGTAAGAGAGTCAAAGTTCAGATATTCAAGTAGCCAGAAGTGACCAGTTCATGAAGAGATAAGAAAGACAAAGCAAAACAGTTTCATGTGAATTCAAAAAAAAAATTTAAGAATGGAAACCTATAATTTATTCTAATGCTCTAAGGGCAAAGGTCGAAGTTCAGCTTCCAACAAATGATACAAAGCTAACAACATGTAATTGTTGATACTTTTGGCTGATGCTATCATTGCGAGGACTAAAGTTAAGTTAGGAACATTAAGAAAGTTGTTTTGTAGCGAAGGAATTTGGATTTTTAAATATATGTTATGCTAATAGCAGACCAAGTAGCTGAAACAGAAAATCAGCGCTTCATGAAGAGATAAGGAAGAAAACAAAAAGATTTTCATGTGAATTTCAAAAGTTTCAAAAGAAAGAATAAAAACATATAATTTATTTTAATGAAATAAGAGTCAAAGTCCAATTTTCAGCGCATTATCAATTCTCCAAAGTTGAAAAAATAAAACTGGAGAAAAAGCATGCATGCATAAATTTTAGAATTTAATGATTTTTTGTTAATAATGAAGTTGGAATAAATGAAAACGAATTTATTTGTCTATTTAATTTTCTATAATATTGTCTTTGCTGATGAATAGGGCAAATTCCAATACCAAAGTCCAAGGTTCCGTCCTAGTCCTGTTTTTTTTTTTGTATTTTATTCATAAGTAACTAATCAACTCAACGAAAATGACCATGATGTGATTTTGATAATGTATGCATGATGATAAAAACGAAAAAATATTTTTTCAGATTTTATTTCAGATTTAAAGCTTTCTTTGGGTATAATTCTTCTTCAATTTTAAAATAAATAAAATATCATCAATTTCAATTACAAAATAAGTGATTAATCATACTAGTAAAAAGTTAATTGAGCAGTTTATTCGTTTATTAGAAGATTCAACATAATGCAGAAATAAAGGTTACTCTGATAAATAGAAAGTCCAAACACCTTTGTAAGCTAACCCATTACCCATTATCAGAAAATTTAATGTTACCACTTCAGTTAGGCTTTAAAGAATAAAACAATCGACGAAATTGATTTAAAATAATGATTAAATTAAACATAACGCATACATAATCGTCGGGATATTCATCGCATTAATCAGTAACACAACACATGATCATTGATGATCTTTATTCTTAAACGGTCATTTAGGATGGTGATGAGATCAAATTTACCAAATGAGTAATAAACACAATTGAAGCTTGTCCAAGTTGTTTTCCTTATTTTTGTTCTTCTTTTTTAAACAATAAATTTCATTTACGTTCATTAAATTTCTATTTGCATTAAACCAGGTTTCCACATAAAAAATGTTTAAAGGCTTGGGGCAATTTGATATGCTTAGATGCTCACCACATGAATTGGTACAATTTACGCCAGTACATTATTTTTATTAAGACTTTAATTGAAACATTAGAAAAAGGAATTACAAGCCAAACATCACGAAATAATGCACAGAAATAGCCAGTAGAACACAATCATAAATCATTGTAAATCAAACGAGAAGGGATTTAATGGAAAAGCTTTTAGTCAAGAGCATGTTTTTATGTACCTGAAAATTTGCTTACATGCCTTTGCTTCTTTTGGAAGCATTAGCGATCCAATCCATTTATGAATATTTAGAATTCCAAACCCTTCGTTGTTGATGAACAGTATAATAAATCTCATAAAAAATACATACTACTTAACCTAAGAATAAGATTTACACAAATTGCATGCATGCTTTGGGTAGTTGCAACTTACCACAGTGCACAGTTAAATAAATAAATTAAAAAATTAAAACAGGAACATAAAAAAATGCAATGCTAAGTAATTAAGACTTTCTTTCGAACGCACAACTTCAAAGGACATACAGAAAAAAAACGATAAATTGGTGGAAAGGTAGAGACGTATGAGCATGAATGCAATGCAGGCCTTAATCCCTAATCCCCACTCATTCCGCTAATCTCTAATCCTTTCACTCCGCTAATCTCTAATCCTTTCACTCCCTTTCTCCTGCCGCCGCTCTATATGCACTTTCGCTACCATCACTCAGCTAGCTGCTTAGCTAACTGCTGGACTGCTTGAGATGAAAAGTTAATCTCTGCATGACTTTTTACAATATTTAACAAGCACCTTGATGTATATTGTGCATACTTTTTTTGGGGAAGGGAAATGAATGTAAGCAGAGTGACCATTGTGTGTATACGTATGTATATGTTCGATTTCATCATCCATTTAACATGCATTTTTAAAATGCAGTTTTAAACTACAAGTAAATGACATGGCAAAGGTTAAGGAAATATGAGGATTGACACGGTCAGGATGGAGTTGGAGGCATATAAAAAGGGCTCCCTCTCAGTTCCAGAGGCACAAGTGATCAGTAACTCGAAGGATCAACACCTCTCTTGGACCTCTGCTGCTACTACCAACCTTGGACCACGGGATCTCTGTTTCTACCTCCCTTTTTGGACATTTGGATCTTCACCTCTCTGCCACCTAAGAAGGAAGGATGGAAGCCAACAACACAACACACCACCAACAAGGAGAAGGACGAGCACCACCATCCAACCCAGCCATGGACTTATGGAGCCGATCTACTGGACTTCCGACGTTGCTGCTGCCATCATCCTCTTCGAGCTCGTCTGGATACTCGACCATCTCAAACAGCCCGGATTCACCGACTCTTCCCTTTTGGAGCAGCTGCCGGGAGAGGAAGGACGACCATCACGACGACCATTGTTGCAGCCTCACAAGGGATACGTGGAGGAACCCCAAATGGACCGCCGGACTGGACAAGGACCCATGGAATCAACCAACTACCAACTCTCCTGCTCGTATTTCTTCGGAGACCAGCGCCCTCATCAAAGCCAGCCTTGGAGCCTCATCATCAAGGAACTACTCACAATCAATCAAACGAGCCATCGTCACAGTGGATGTGGAACGGATTGGACCTGAGGATGACCGCCACCACCCATTTGACAAGGA